>PVKA01015270.1:0-50456 GCA_004027165.1 Ctenomys sociabilis
AAAAAAAAAAAAATAATAAAATAAAATAATAATAAATAAATAAATAAATAAAACCATGCTGCTGGGTGTGGTGGCTCAGGCTATAATCCTCTGTCTGAGGAGGCTGAGGCAGAAGGATCAATTGCAAGTTTGAGACAGCATGGGCTACAAGGGGAGCTCAAGGCCAGTCTGAACTGCATGGCACAATCCTGTCTCAAAAAACCAAAAAACGAAAAAAAGAAATCTTGTCAACAAAATTCTGTGAAATATATTTCTAAATATAGGTTAAGTACAAAGAAGAAAATAAAAACCTGCCATTCAGGTGTGATCACTATTAATGCAGTGATTAATATAACCACTCCTTTTTCTAGTCACAAATACTTTTTACAAACAAATGAGATAATGAAGATAGAAAACAGTAACTCCACTAAAACTACAAGAAAAATATAGTAGAAATTATTGCCCTCTTGCATGTTACACATGATAGCAATAAAAAATTCAATAGAAGCCTGATCACTTTCACTTCCACAAATACATAGTTATACTTTCCACAAAGTGTGTCACTGATGATATTCATTAGTTTCTGATAACCTAACTGCAGACAATGTGGGCATCAAACACAACATTTAACTGAATAATCATATGAATTTAAAGCTGAACTTCTTACCTTTGAGAAGAAGAGAAAGTAGCACAAGATTTCATATCTAGTGATGGATCGGAAAGGTCTAATTCAAACACCTCAAGGGATGCACTGGTACTAAAAGTTGCATCCAACTGCTGAGCAGATGTTCCTAAGGAAAATATATTCATGGTAACTACACATACAAAAACAAATGACTCAGGAAAATGGCACAAATGGAAATCCAAAGCATGATTTTCAATTACCTTGCTCATGAATGCTGCATTAGTGGCTGAAAGTTCAGTATATACGCCACTGAGCAGATGCTTAAATTACTATAGCAATGAGATTCTGGCACAAGGCAGGATATGATGTTTATAAGGGCAGTATGGATAATTTTTTAAGTCTGCAGATATTTTAAAAGCAGTCTGTAAAAATAGTTCTATGACTTACTCCATCTGCCTATAGTCAGACATGATGAAATTACACTTTCCAGAGATGAAGCTGGAATTGAATCTTAAAAGACAATATGGATTAGCTGGATGTAGCCACAAAAAATTAGGTTACTCATACCATCTTTTGCCTTTTGAACTAACCTGTGGCCAGGTAAATAGGGTGGTTCTGGGCAGGGCTCCATGCCTGCATGGCAGTACGATCTACTTCTTTTAACTTCATCCTGCTAAATAGAGAATTTTACATATTAACATACTACACATATAACAGCATATGGAAACATTAAACATGAAAATAAAAACATGAAATCATGCAATACCCAAGCAATAACTGAAACTGGTTTAAGTGTCACTTGTTGCAAAGGGTCAAAAGTGTTAGACAAGCTTATAAACTATTTTGAGACAAATGTTGGGGTATTTTAATTTTCCACAGATTATTTTCCAATCCTCTTTACATAAAAGGAGAAAACAAGTGTCTTGGATTTCAGAGTTGTTTTGATTTTGGAATATCCACATAGACTTTACAGGGAGACTATTTGTAACCTTGAAATACAAAATCTGAAAATGGTTTCCAATCTAAAATGTTACAGACTTTGAGACTAGAGGTGCTCAACCTAAAGACCAGCGGATGGCAAACCTTTCAGAGATACAGCCAGCTATAGCATACACACGAGAGGTTCACCACAATCACTAGAGCTTCAACTGAAAAATAAACCAGGAAAAATATTCAACAAAAATACAGGGCTGGGGTGGCACATGCCTGTAATCTCAGTACAAGGGAGGCTGAGGCAAGAGGACAGTTGTGAGTTTGAGACCAGTCAGGGCTACAAAGGAGTTCAAGGCCATCTGAGATACAGGGGAGCATTTTTTTTTTTTTTTAAATAAATTTAGGACAGGGTCTCACTACGTAGATTGGACTCACAGTGATTCTTCTATTTTCAGCCTCCCAAAACGCTGGTATTACCGGTGCACACCACCATGCCCAGTCTCAATTGCCGTCTCAGTGTGCCACAGGAGCAGGGTGAGCTCAACACACCAGGGATCCAACCCCTGCCACTGTGCTCTGCCTAAGCAGATGCTTTAATCCTCTGAGCTCTTTGGCCAGCACTACAGGGTAGTATCTTTTTAACTAATTTTGCTACACATGTATGTCTCAAAAAAGGATGAATGACAGTGCACCAAACCAAACAAGGACAAGAGGCATCTTCCCAGAAAAGGATTACTCAATAATATCAGTCACTTTGTTTTGTTTTGTTTTGTTTGTTTGAGACAGGATCTCCCTTTGCAGTTCAGGCTGGCCTTGAACTTGCAAAGATCCTCCTATCTTAGCCTCAAGTGCTGGGATTACAGGTGTCACCTCATTTAGCTTAATAAAAGCAGTCTTTGTTTAATTAATTAATTACAGGGTTTCACTATGCAGCAGCTTCGTAATGATCCTATCTCAGCCTCCCCAGCACTGGGATTATAGGCATGTGCCACCACACCCAGTTTCAGTGGCCTACACAGCACATCTGGGGTTAAGGGGCCAGCATGGCATGTGGTACCGGGGGATCAAACTTAGGTCCTTGCGCTTGCTTAGACCTCTGAGCTATCTCCCTAGCTCCAAGAGCAGTCTTAAAAATTATTATTTATTTATTTTGAGAGAGAAGATCTCCCTATACAGTTTGCTGGTCTTGAACCCACTGTATAGACCAGACTGGTCTCAAACAGGCAGTGGTCCTCCCTTGTCAGCCTCCCAAATGATGGGATTACAGGTGTGTGTCACCATGCCCAGCAAGAAATACACTTTAACAACTGCGCTAGATTAGGGTGAAGCAGAGTTAGGATAAACTATTATATGGTTAAAATCATGATCTCTAGAGTCAATGTTCAATTTCGTTATGGGCTCTGCCATTTATTAGATATGACACCTTGGACACATTAATTAACTCCTCCGTGACCTAGTTTGCACATTTGTAAAACAAGGATAAGAATGAAGGTGTGAAGTAACAGATAGAGACCCAAACAATGTGCTTATTAGCAAGATCTAAGTTCAGTTTTTGTTTATTTTGAGACAGTGTCTCACTAGGTAGTTCAGGCTTCCCTTGAATTTATATATCCTAAGCTAGTCCCAAACTTACTGTGATCCTCTTGTCTCAGCCTCCTAAATGCTGGGATTACAGATATACACACATGGCCCTTGAAAGTGTCTTGATATGCTAGTTATTTTAAAAATTACTAGTGGAGGTTTGGCTCAGTGGCACAGCACCTGTCTGGCAAGTGTGAGGTCCTGAGTTTGATTTCCAGTAAAAAAAAAAAAAAAAAATTACTGCTAGCCTGGCACAGTGGCATGAATCAGTAATCCCAATACTAAGGAGGCTAACCCTAAATTCAAAGCCAGTATAACCTATCTGATGAGGCCTAGACTCAAAGCAGAAAATTAATGCTATCATGAGACTGAGAAAATTTCACACCTAATTTCACTCTGGGGGAAAAGCCCTCAAATTTTCTAAGCAGTAAAAAAGGGACTTATTTTCTTTTTATAAATGCCTTCTTTTTCCTCTCAGCCAATTGTGTGACTTATCTTTGATACTAAGTTCCAGCCTACTCATGTAAACTCCCCAGGCGATCCAGTCTACACTGATTTAAATATGCTATTAACTATTCACATTGGTCAGTGCCACTCTTTAGGCATGTTATAGTAAACTGCCATCCTGCTTAACTAGACACTTTATAACTTCCTATTATCACATGCTGTTTATGTATTTCTAATTATGCTTTTATAAATTGCTTTATGTGCCACATTGTCAATTTTTAATCAGGTAAGAGGTTACAACTTTTATTCTTCTGGATTCAAAACTGCATGATACAGGGTTTTATTCCATTTTGAGTGCTTCTATTTTAAGGGATACAAATACCCTGACAAAAGCCAGGCATGGTGGTGCACACCTGTGATTCCAGCACTCAGAAGGCTGAAGCAGGAGGATACTAACAAGTCAGAAGACAGCATCAAAGGTTAGACTATCTGAAAAAAAGACAAAAAACCACGCACTGACAAGCTAGAATGACCAGCTAAACAAATTATAAATTTCTTAACTGAGTATTCTTTTTTTTTTTTTTTTTGTGGAACTGGGGATTGTACTCAGAACTCAGGGCTTTGCACTTGCCAGGGAAGTGCTTATTCCACTGAGCCATCTCCCCAGCCCCTCATATTTTTAAGAGATAAGAAAGTACTGTTGGGGGGGTAGATTCTAAATTGATTTTTAAATAATTTATGAAAGAAAAAATAAAATAGCAACATTAAAAACCTGACTAGAATTACAGTATCTCTAACAGCAAAGGTTCAAGGGCTACCTAATTCTTGATTCTTTAGTTAATGTGTAACACATCCAAAGAACCTACAATGATTAAGTGGGAATTCACAAACATTTCTTAACCCTCTAGGACTCAATGTTCTACTGAGAGCAATACCCACTTATTAACTGTACAGAGTACTATGGTCAAGGCTTCAATGTCATCTGTACAGAAAAAAACCAATGCTATAATGATAGTAAAAAAGAAAGGCACATTGTATGATCATTCTCAGAGTAAGAATGCTATGGAAATACAGCTTCATAGAGGTACATGTATACTTCTCTTAGAAATGATTGTTCACTAACTGTAAATGATTTTTCTTGAAAAAGTTTTATTCTTCAAGAGCTTTAGATGAAACTTTCCAGGTGAGACTTTAGATTTATGTATTCAAAATCTGTATCATGTATGACTAGAACTCATATAGGCTATCTGACAATTTCACAGATCAAATTTATGCTCCAGACTAAAACTCTTATTTTTATCTTAATTTCTATAAAAATTGGATCCTGTGGGCATGGTGGCACATGCCTGCAATCCCAGCACTATTTGCCTACTTTATAACATACAATAATTATAAGAACAGAGAAAGAAAATTGTATGGACAGTGTAGTGTTCATATATGCCATCTTCCAATGTTTTAAACAGTTAAAAGAGTATGTGGCCTGAAGCAGAAGCCCTAGAGGTTGAAATCCTGGCCATACCATGTCCCAGCTCTGACACTGATCAAATGTCTTTACCTATGTGGGTCTTGGTACCTCTCTCGATGAGATAAGGACAAAAACAGTATCAGCAACGTATATTGTTGTGAGAATTAAATGAGGCTGTGCAGTGCTCAGAACAAAGCCTGGCACACGGTAAATAAATGCTCATATATGATGGCTATTACAGGTTAAGCACAGCACTCAGAAAGCTCAAGCAGGAGGCTCACCTGGAGCTGGAGATTAGCCTGAGCTACAAAGTGAGTTCAAGGCCAGCCTGGACTGCATAGTAAGACCCTGTCTTAAAAACACCAAAAACAAACAAACAAACAAAAAACCCCAACCAAACAAAAACAGACAATTAAAAAAGCCATTTTCAAATATCTATCCAATGAACTTTCAATAACACATATGAAAAAAATTTATGCTCCAGACAAAAACTATTATTTTACTTTCTCTCTATTACAAATTGTGTCCAGGGCAGGCCTGACAGCCCAGTACACTAAAGCTCCTGTATAGTCAGAACACAGTGGTCAGGGTTCAATACCCAATGTGCTGTGGGCCGAAATGGTGACTGAGACTGGGTGTGGTAGTGTGTGCCTGTCATCCCAGGACTTGGGAGGGCTGAAAACAGGAGAATCACTACAAGTCTGATCTACAAAGTGAGACCCTGCAGAACTGTATCCACCCAGGGACACCAAGTCGGCCACCAAGACCAGGTAGGGTGGCACACACCTATAATCCCAGCACTGGGGAGGCTGAAACAGAAGGATCACTGAGTCCGAGCTGCATAGTGAAACCCTGTACTAAATAATTTCAAAAACTAAAACTAAAACTAAAAATAAATAGAAGAAGAAAAGAACTGTGTCCAGTTGGGTGTGGTAGCCTACATCTGTGATCCCAGCACTCAGGAGGCTGAGGTAAGAGATGGCTGAGTTCGAGACCAGCCTGGGCTAAAAAGTGAGTTCAAGAGCATGCTGAACTATACAGCAAAATTTGTGTCCAAGAGACAAAAAAGAGCCAGGGATACAGCTCAGTGACACGGTACCTGGCTGGCACCTCAGCTAGAGGTCCTGAGTTCAATTTCATGCATCCAACCAACTAAGAGGAAACTTTCTAATCACTTTCAAGCTACATATTTTGGGAAGCTACACTAACCTTCAACAGTACTATTCTTTGAAATATGTGAATCTTAAAATGCTATATATTGGGCCAGCAGGATAGCTCAGTGGTCTAAAGCTCCTGCTTAGACAAATGCAGGGACTGATATTTGAGTCCTGGTACCACAGCCCCACCTCCAGGATGGGCTAAGCAGGCCACAAACAAAAATAAAAATAAAAGGCTATATAGAGCCGACTCACATCTCAGAAAGTGAAGAGAACAGGTGCCTCTGTCCCTTTGACTCCTACAATAGGAATACAATCTCTTACTGGTACTGCCATAGTACAAATTCATTTTGCACTGGCAAAATATCTTAAGGATTTACTTAGAATTACCAATGTTCTAGACTTATTTCACTCAATCAAAGTCAAATCAATAAAAGCATCTGCAGGAAAAGCTTTTGAAGCTGAGCTATGCCACTACTTTGGTAAACTGATAAAGGAAGATCACAAATTCAAGCCCAACCTGGACAACTTGGTGATTAAGCAAGATGCTGTCTTAAAACAAAAAATAAGGGGCAAGAGATGCATGCAGCTCAGCATAGAGTTGAATGCGGGAGATGGGTGAGCTAAATCACCTATGTAAGAATGACAGTATTTCCAAAAAACAGCATAAAGATCAATTTAGTAATATTTTACAAGAGTTACTAATTTTGGATTCTTCACCTAATGAAATTAGAGAAAATCCTATGCATGTGTGTATTTTGGGGAGGGTGATTCAATGCTTTCCCAAAAAGAAATGGAATCCCAAGCAGTTGATAATCATTGCTCTTCAATTTTTTTTCTACTGTTACATGTTAAGCATCACAGAAGAACCTGCACATATAAAATGAAGCAGTATAATTTCAAATTCATCTCACATTTAACCTTTCCCCAACAACCACGAATGTAACTTAAGCTAAAATTTAAAACTATAAAAACACTCCCAAGTTACTCAAAGTTCTTACAGTCTACAAATCTTTCCCAGCATTATAATTAAGAGATAATGAGAAACAAGAAAAGAACTTAAGAAAAAAAAATTACCCAACTCTTGACAACTATAAGGAAATAAGGGCAGTACGATACAGAGGCTTCTAATTGTCGATTAGATAACTATGATTGCCAAGAAAGAACGCCAATTTTCAGTTTTCTGTAGTTAGAAAGCTAACTTAGAAGGACTTGACACAGAAAATCTCATCGTTGCAATTCTGACAAGACCCATGTAAAACTATTTCTCTACACTGACAAAAAATGTACAACCACCCAAGTCCACGCAATATTTTGACTTTTTTACAATTGTCCCATACTAACTTTCCATAACAGCTTAATAGGAATACAATCCTAGTAATTTAGCTTTCTACCTAAATTATACCATGTTTGAGAGTCCAAGTACAGATGGCGACTGGCGACCACTGTCCCCAAAAATCTAATCTCGGTTAAACGATAGCAGCTTTCCGCTCAAATCTTAGGAGCCCGGAAATCTGGCAAGAGTCAAAACAAAAATTCCCAAGCGAACTGACGTGGCCGGGCAGACTCCGAGCGCCCCCCTCCCAGGACCGCACCTCTCGGAACCCCGGGCTGAAGGTCTAAGCGTCCCAGCGCCGCGACCGGGCCTCGGGCTGGCGGAAGTCGCAGCCGCGCTCCGGCGAGGGTCTGACGCCTGGCGGGCAGGACCGGCGGCGAGGACGGACGCACCTGGTGGGGATCCTAGGTAGCCGGCTCCCCGTTCAGCGCCGCTGGACTCTCAGGCACTGGTCGCCGCCTCCACTCCGCCCAGAGCCACCTCCACTCTGCGCTCCAACGTGGCAGCCGCAGGCCCGCCCGCCGCCAGCACTTCCGGGTGCGTGCACCGCCCCGGCCGCTCGGCACTTCCGGGAGCGCGAGGGCTCGAGGTGCCGCGCGGCGCATAGACCGCGGGAGAAGGCGAGCCTGGGGGCGGGGGCTGTGGTCCAGAGGAAGCTTGGTCGTGACCCACGGAAGCAGCCAACTCTGCCAGACGCCAGGAAAGCCTCCAGGGCGACAGTGGCGGATGGCCCGGCTCTTCGAACTGCGTGTTGGTTCCCCAGTTTGGCAAACTGAGGCCTTGTGACATTACGGGATCTTATCGTCTTAATGTTAAGTGCTCATGTAGATACCGTAGCGCTTCAGTTAGGATGCAAAACTATGATCCAAAGCCATCTCTTCTATAACTTTCCCAGCCACTTTTAACTGAAAGTAATGTTTCTTGTATACCTGGTCATACATGCATGGTTCAATTTAAAAACAAGTTTATAGCCGGGCGTGGTGGCGCATGCCTGTAATCCCAGCACTCGGGAGGCTGAGGCAGGAGGATTGTTGTGAGTTCGAGACCAGCCTGAGCTACAAAGTGAGCTTAAGGCCAGCCTGAACTGTATAGTGAGACCCTGTCTCAAAAAGACAAAAAAAAAAAAAAAAAACAAGTTTATTTCTATAGACTGGGAAGAAATCAACCAGTCAAAGCAGATTATTGGCTAACTAGTTCAATGGCTAATTTGTTCTCAAATGTTTTCCATGAAGTCTGGTATTTATGTAAAATAATAATTTGGAGATTTGGGGTCCCGTACATATGACCTTTCTTCCTTGTCTTCAAGTATATAAGTAGCCTTTCACAGGTTTAACAGTTAAGAGGATGTAGATATAAATCCCTTCCTCAGCCACCTGAATCAAAAACCTAAGTTTTCAATATGTGCATCTCTCATGAGGCTTGATCCAATTTTTTTAATTCAATTCTAATGCTACTCAGTAGAGGGAAGATATTTCTTGTAGCTTCAGGCACTTCAGATTATTGTAGGCTGTAAAAAATTATCCAGTTCTGTATTCTGATGATGTAGTGTGCCTGATACATAAAATGTTCACATTAAGTGTGGAATGGAAGAAAAATAAAATGCTTACTATTTTGATTTGTAGCTGCAAGGTTTACCTAAGTCCCAGTAAAACTGATTCAAGCATGTAACATTTGACCCAGAGATGTTAAAACTTTTGAACTCTTCCTACTGTACATTTTAAGTACTCTCTTGCTACTTTGGTGATAGGTAGGTGGCTGGATTTAAACTAAGCTAGAATTGATTCATGGTGCAAGGCTAGGCTAAAGACAATGAAGTATGACTGTGACAAACTTTGTGTGGCCTGAAAAGGTCGAGTTAGAAAGACAGTTATGGTTTCATGTTGCCTTACTACGTTTTTGCCCACTAGGAATTGTTCTCTTGGACGCCACCCTGCATTGGAGCCCACTGATTATGAACTAAAACCGTCATAAACTGAGCTATTGTAAAGCTTTTCCTCTTAACTTTTGGGTATTAGTTATTTTCCGTAAGAGGATTAAGTACTGATATCTTCAAATGCTGACAAAGTGTTACTTAAGTCCCACCAATTCACAATTTTGTACCACATACACTACATATTCAGATTTTCGATCTTTCACAGCACATTAACAAAATGAGGCAAACCAGACTACCACTACCAAAGATGTTACAGAGTGCACACAGTCCTGACAGGGCAACAATTAGGATGTAGTTTTCTTTAGGTAACAATTCTACTAAAAACATGGGAATAGAAGTCATTTAAAGTATCCAAGACATATTAAATGCAGGACTGTAATTCCAAATTGCCATTTAGTATGCCTTGTATTGCAGGATATAAAACTAACCCCCACTTACGAAATGTTAAGCTAACACCCAAGACAGTCAAAGCCTGTCACAATTCAATATCCCACTATTTCTGGTTGTACCAAAAAATAAACCAAAGAATGATTTCACACTTAAAAAATGCGATGAGGCGGGATTCCCTCCTTTTAAAAAATGTTTCTAGAGCTACTAAAAAACTTGCATTTACAAAATAGTTGATAAAAATATGCCTCTGGATTGTTCAAGGGAGACAGAGAAGACTGCTAAGACTTGGTGTGTGATTAATCAGACTTGGCTTCTTTCTCTTCGGTTTCATCAGAAGCTGCACTCTCCTCAGTTTGTTTCTCCATTCTCCGCAGGTTTCTTGATTAGCCACTTCAGCCTGTTTTCCCTTGGCTCCCCTTTTCCCTTTTGCTTCCGCTGCCTTTGGCTTCGTTTCCACTTTAGTTGCAACAGGTTTAGCCAACAACCTTTGGCTCCTCCACTGCCCCTTCGGCTGAGCTGACCTTCCTCTTGGGCATCCTGGCGGTGCGGGGGACGTGTGCAGAAGCTGCAGGTCGAGGTGCACAGGAGCCTTGTGGAGCTACGCAGCTTGACTGCTGCTGTTCCTGGTATTAGTTATCTTGTCTCAGCAAGGACAGCAAATTAAGGTGGGTAAAAAATTTAAAAGGTGCAGAAGAAAACCTAAAACTCAAATATGTCCAAAAATACAATGCTATTGGAACACATTCACATCTTTTCTGTACCTTGGCAAATTGTCCTATTTGTTTGGTTCAGCTACCAAAATTGATTTTTATTGATGCATTTTGCTATAATGATCACATTTTATCCTTTGCATTTTTAATGTCTTGAAATTATCTATGCATTCTTTTAAAGTGAAGGTTTTTGCTAGCATCCCTTCCAGAGGTACATTCATTCATCTTTCACTACTTTTCATTTAAGCCAGTAGGTTTGCCTTTGGAAAGTCTCTAGTCGTAAAAAGACAACTGCCTCTTGCACGGTAGCAGCACCAACGCTCCCCGCCAGCAGCAGGGGCTCGCCTGTTGTGCATCAAGGACGCCGTATCTTGCAATCTGGATGCTCACCTTCTGGGCTTGTAGCTTCAGTTCAATTTGTGACAACTTCTAAAAGGATCAACCTTGTAATTACCACTCTCTTCCAGTGCAGCAATAGCCACCCAATGCTTCAGGCTTCAGCCCAAGTGGAAGGTTTATTTGGATCAACCTTGTAATTACCACTCTCTTCCAGTGCAGCAATAGCCACCCAATGCTTCAGGCTTCAGCCCAAGTGGAAGGTTTATTTTTATTAGTTTTTTAAGTAGAAATAAATATTTAGTCTTCACTCTTAAGTGGCTTTCAGTTTCTGGTGCATTTTAAACTGAACAGTTTTGATACAGCAGTCTTTTCTAATAATAGCTCCTAGTGTGGACTTAATTTGTTAACAGTCCAATTGTTTAAATATGGGATGACTAAAAACTAATTTTTAGTTAAACTTAATAAGAAAAACTTGATTTAATCAAATTTATCTCATAATTTCTGGGTGTGACACATCTTAACTGAATACACAATGCAATATTACAACCTGGACAACAGTACCGGGTCTGTTTCTGAATTCCTTTTGCATTCTTTCTTTAACGCTTTACTGTTGTGTTGGCCTTTCTCCTACGGACGGTATAATTTCAATAGAACATCTACCCACTGAACATAATAGTAAGAGGATGATGGACTTTAGTTTGTGTTTTACTATCCTGTATTTTTCAATTATTTGATTAGGCTTAATTAAATTACAAATGACTTTTAGAACCCTCTCGTTTTGAAGAAATGAATTCCACATTGTCTCGTCCAGAAAGTATATAAATGTTTTGTCATGTTTTGTCATTTTCCTTGTTTTTTCATTGCAAGATAACTTGTTAGATGTTGGTCACTTCTGTCAACACAACATGTAGTTACAATCACTGACCACTATTAGAATTTCTCAAGTTGTTTTTTCTTTGAACTTCTATCATTTCTGTATTATGACTAGCAAAGGAGAAAATGCCTTTTCACTGCATAAAACTTTCCCACTCTGATAGGCTAATATTTCTCCCTGTCTCATTTTCTGTTTCACAAATCTTTTTCCTTTCTATTGAGTCTCAGTGACCTAAACATGTCTTTCTGGTACTGTTAAAAAGAGTATCAGAGTTCTAGACTAGTACAAAAACTGACCATAAGAAATCAAGCTCTCATGTTCAAAAATGGTTTCATCAGTCAAGACAATTGATATACAGATGGAATGATCTTTATAGTTATTATCAAGTACCATACATCCATTGCAATATAAATTATTAAAGACCAAATATACCCAGATTTGGATTCACAAAGCTTGTAATATCTGATACCAGATGCAGCTCTTTTAGGGGCATAAGCTGAACCCAACCCAACCAATCCTTATATAGCATTAGCCCTTCATAAATTGTGGATTCTCTCTAAAGTCTTTAAAATGTTCAACAATTAGCCATCACTTAGTTTAGAATTCTGGTGTGGACTAGTGTCAAAATTATCTACAAAAATGTTTCAATAAAGCACTTTACTAAAAACAAGGTGTTTAATGCAATCTTTTTTAGACCAACATCACTCATCACATGTAATTCCTTGAATATAGAGAGCAAACAGCCTTCCAATGTGAAAATTGCTCTAAAATTCCAGAGGGATCTTATTGATTTGCATGTTAATTTCCAGTGCCATCAACTCCATTATTTTAGAATTGCAGAAATATTCAAAGTAATGGACAATATCAGGCTCTATCTAATTGGCAAATTTATACTAGATGTATTGGTGAATGGAAACCTAGCAAGAGTTGGCACTAGGTTTTCAAAATTAACCTCAACAGATTATCTGAATGGTGTGAAATCTTTATTCTCAGAATAAAATTCATTATCCAATAATCCTGAAGTCAGGCTCACTATCACTTCCTCATTCATTTATCAATTAACACTTAATTAGAATCATCTTCTGATTCAAACATTTTAGGTAGTAAGTAAAATACAGAATACAAAAATGTTTTCACAACATGGGACAATATAAATAATGGGCATATTGTTAAAGAATAAATGTAACACTGATGTCTGAGTGTATCTCCTGCAAATAAGAATCGATGGGTTAAAAGGACACCTACCTGAGTGATGTTGGGGTAAACTGTTAGATGCTTAATGTGCACGAGGAATAGGAACTGGCCCCTTTACTTTGCAGTCCTCACATTTAAATCTTCTATACCCAGTTTTACTTCCAGCATTAGCATTTTGTGTCACCTTCACTGACCAATTCCTTCTTATGATAATCCATTTCTGTGAGCTGCCACACGAGTTTCATCTCTCCTAGACAAGCAGGCAACAACATGTTTGTGTGCTGGAGACCATGCTTAGGAAGAACCAGTCACCAGAAGACCTTGAAAGTCATGTAATGGGTCATTCTTCATAATATACACATTTTATTTGGGTAAGAATTGTGAACTTCAAAATTAGCAATAAAGTTTATGTAGCTTTTTTGGTTAAAACTCTTGCAACTGAAATTTAAGCCATGTTGTTAGGGGATTGGTTTTTATTTAATTTAATTAAATGGTGGTAAATGAAACTTCATGCATATGGAAAAATTGCAAAGGCTAGTGGTATCCAAAAAAAAAAAAAAAACTTTCCACAAAATAATCAAATTTTAATTCAATTTGAGTTACTAATCAAACCTCACCCAAAACTCTCATTGAAGTGTTTCCCAAGGAATGTGGTTTCAAAACTGAATGGGATAGAAAAATGTGTGTAGATAACTGAATGAAGGGAATGTCAAAGTAGGATTTACAGATAATCCAAAGATACTCTCAATAAACTGGATTGTCCTCATTTCAGCATTTCAAAACCTCTGAAGAGTAAAATTCTAGGTAAACAATCATCACAGTGAACAAGATGGTGTTATATAATTTATTCTGTAACAGATAGGACCACGTTTATAGTCTATTCTAGGAAGTATTTTCGTCTTTTATTAAGTAGCTTAGTTTTACTGATTTTGAATACACATTTTTGATAGGTCTTTTCATTGAGGATTAAAAAACTTTTACAAAGTTAGGTTTGCATAAACTTAAAAAGGCAACGTAAGACCTGTTTTGTTTTTATTAGTTGTACATATCCCTCAAATGTGAAAAATGTCTATGATAAAAATGCCTTATTAACTGGATGTGGTGGCACTCTTGTAACTGCCAGAGTTCAAAGCCACCCTGAACTACATAGTGAGAGCACATCTCAAAAACCAAGCAGCCCTAATTACAACAGAATTGGTGCTGTATCAGAATTGGATTTCTACAACTTTTCTATCTACCACTCCTTAATTATAGGATAACCATCTGCTGGCAGTTGTATGTCATTTGTAGAATATCAGATAGTAAATGAACTTCTGGGAGATGACTGTTAAAAAAGTTTCAGGGGCTGAAAGGAGGATGTCATTTCTGAGACCAAAGTTAAAAATTTCTTATTCTGCTTTCTTCAACTGTCTTTCCTGAATCAAACCTGTTAATTTGGAACACTATCCTGAAAATGGTATTTTTATAAATTGTATTTTTAATTTTGACGTGAGACTTTTCCGTCTTTTTTATACAGGGTCTCGCTACACAGTTCCGGCTGGCCTGAGCTCACTTTTTTTTTCTGAAGTTGCAAAGGTTTATTTTGTCACAGTTTATAGAGGTTTTATTCTATAGCTGGCTTGCCACAAGGTGGGGAGTATGGCAAGGGCGCCACTGCCAAGCAGGCAGCAGGGAGTGAAGTGGCAGACAGCCGGCTCCATTACATCCATTCACGCAGGCTGCCCTAACTTGCCCAGGCTGGTTCCGAACTGCCAATGAATCTCCTGCCTCAGTCTCCAGAGTGCTGGCATTAGGCATGCGCCACCACACCAACCTGAGATAATCCCAACATGTAGCCCAGACTCCCAAGTGCTAGGGTTAGAGGTATGTGCCACTATGCTTGGCTTGTTTGTTCACTTTAAAAGTTGAATGAAAAAATGTTTAATTTAGAGTATAATATTCAAATAATGCTTAATAAATGCCAATTTAGGTTGAACCCTGACTTTTCCTGTGTTGTTATTACCAGGAATCAAACTCAGGACCTTGTGCTTGCCAGACAGGTGCTTAAGCCACTGAGCTATCTCCCCAGTCCCCTTTTCTGTATTTAAGAGTGTCTCACTATGTAGGTTAGACAGTCCTTGAAATCACTATGCAGTTCCAGCTGGCCTCCAACTCCAGGCTATCCAACCTCAGCCTCCCCAGGAGATTACAGGCATCTGTGTTTTTATATACTAGCAGATTATAAACACCTTGCTGCTGCAGGTGGAGCTCAGGGTAGAATGCTTGCTGTGCTTGGCATCCATGAAGTTAATGCCCTGGGTTCAGGTTTAATCTGCAGCATGGGGGGGGAACTTACCTTAATAATATTCAAGTTCTTGATCAAATAAATCTGACAAATAATGTCCTCTAAGAAAAACACTTTTCTGTTTACTCCTTTGTTTGTTTACTCCTACAAAGAAAAATATTAACACAGGGAAATCAATGAACTGAAAATTTATCATTTTAGTCTCAAATTTCTTTTTTCCATTATGTCCTCATCCACATACTTTAATCACAGCAAGTCATGATGTGAACAGCAGTGGAAAGTTTAATCATTGGACATTTGTACTTTCATTTTTATTTTGAAGCTCTATTCATAAGGGTTTTTTATTGTTTAGCCTTTTGAAATGGGACAAATCTCTAGTGTACATTACAGGTAACACCTCCAATTTTCACTACATTTTTGAAAAAAGAATGATTTCAAATGATCCACTATTTGCTCTGTACAGAATATGCCACTGTGAAGGCATCTTTACAGTGCCCAGACTGCTATAAAAAAGATGTATTAGCCAGGCATGATGGCGCACACCTGTAATCCCAGCACTGGGGAGGCTGAGATAGGACAATCTCTGTGAGTCAGAGGCTAGCCTAAGGCATTAAGGCTTAAGGCTTTAAGATGAAAGGCCAGCCTCAATTACAGTGAAATCCTGTCTCAGAAAACACCAAATGTGAACACACATACACACACTCTCTCAAGATAAAATAGAGAACTGGGATTATTTTTTAAAAGGCAATTAGTGCAGTAGCTAGGCTCCAAGATGGTTTCCAATGTCGACCTCACCCCTATTCCCCCTCCTGGTATTCACCCCTGGTGGCAAGTACTGCTGTACCAGCACTGGTCTCTGTGAACTGGAATAGGACAGATGTGATGATGCAGGGTCCCTGGAATAAATATGAAGTTTCCAAAGACAAGCTTCTAACTGGACCTTTTCTGTAGGAAAGCCAGTAGCTGGCCTATACAGTGGTTCAACAGGGCAGAGAACTCAATTCTTCAGATGACAGCCACCAAGGAGTTGAAGCTGCCAAGTGAGACTACAGCTGATGCCATATTGAGTTTTCAGTTGATTACAACTTTATGTGACCACCCTGAGTAAGAACCATCCAGCCTTTGCCCAGATTCTTGAATCAGAAATTATGTATTTATTTCAAATTACTACTATTAAAAGAGAAGGTGAATCTATATCTCAGAAAGCAAAATTTACAGCTTATGAATTGATACCAATCCTAGAAAGCAAAAAAATCTACCATGAGGCAAGTACTACTTAAAAAATCATGGTCAGGCATGGTGGCACACGTACGTAATCTCAGCACTCAGGAGGCTGAGGCAGAAGGATCATTCCAAGTTTGAAACCAGCCTGGGCTACAGGTGAGCTCAAGGCCAGCCTGAACTGCCTAGCAACGCCCTGTCTCTAAAAGACAAATAATAATGATAATGATAATAATAATAATCCTGGGCTACAACAGGGATACAACACAGTGGCACAGCACCTGCCTGGCAAGTACAAGGCCCCAAGTCTGATTTTTAAACTGTTGCCAAGTATGACAAAGCACACCTGTAATCCCTATACTCCAGAGCCAACAAGCCTGAGGTTGTGATTTGCACTAGATCCCTGTGCAAGTTTGAGGCCAGCATGAACTACAGAATGAGACCCCGTCCCAAAACAAAACAAAAAGTTTTTTTAAAAGCCTGTCTTGGGGATGCAAGTGCAAGGTCCTGAGTTTGATTCCTGGTAACAAAAAAGGGTAAAACCCCTCTCTCTCAGCAAATAAAGCTGAGCACAATACCTGGCACACAGTAACTGACCAATAAGCACTAGCTGATTTTATTCTTTCCCATAGGTCACTACAAAGCAAGAACTTTGATTTCACCCGTCCTTACAAATCCATTTTTTTTTTTAAACTGGGACAATCCTTCATTCCCAAGTCAATGCTACAGTTCAGCAACTTAAATTAAATTAATACATTTAACACATTACCTTTCTCAATATTTGAAAGAATTATCGTCCAAGATCCACATGTTTTTTCCCAGCACTACTAAAGTGTAATTCCTAAAAAAGACATTTTCTTTTAAAATTATTTTGTGCAGTGGACAATACCTTCCCCAGTAACACTACCTCTAGTAAAACTTACATATCCTCATATAAGTACTCAATAATCACAAGGGTTCATTATGTGAACAGCAGTGAAAAGGTTTAATCACTGGATATGAAGCTACTAGAGGAAGCAGAAACAAGTGTATAAAGTTTAAATTAAGAACCTCAAAATCACCAATAAAGGAGGGACAGCTACTAAGAATGTCACGAAAAGGTCTAGGGATGGAATGTAGTTCTATGCCCAAGTCCCTGAGTTCAACACAAAGGCAGCAAGCAACATATTCTTACTAACAGTATTTTAACCCACGTCCAATTCTCTACATTTCAACAGCCAAGCAAACATTTGCCCAGCACCTACCCCCAAGATGTTATTTCTAAAACGTGCGTGCAAAAACCAATAAACCTAGCCCTCATACAGTCGATAGTACATATATAGTGCAATATATAATTTTTTGCCCAACGTGGTGGCACACGCCTGTGATTACAGCACTCGAAACAGGAAAAACGCCACGAGTTCGAGACCAGCCAAGGGCTATGCAGTTGAGTTCAAGGCTAGCCTGAGCTACACAGCGAGACCCTGTCTCAAACAAACTCCCCCAAAAAGCTTCAATTTGACCGCCCCTCCTCTTGGACCACTAGGACCGCACTCGCCTCATCTGATTTGTCCCATCGCCGCAGAGAATCGGTGAATCTTCCAGCTACTCTGGAGTCACAGTCGTGTCGCCAACCACGCCAACAGCTCCTCCATCACTGCCCAGTAGATAACTGCAAAACAAAACAGGAAACGAATCTCGCCTCAGTACACCACTCACTTTTGCCCAACTGCCTTCCACATTTCTTTTTTTTTTTTTTTTTTTTTGTCTTTTTTGAGACAGGGTCTCATTATGCAGTTCAGGCTGGCCTTAAACTCACTTTGTAGCTCAGGCTGGTCTCGAACTCACAACAATCCTCCTGCCTCAGCCTCCCGAGTGCTGGGATTACAGGCCTGCGCCACCACGCCCGGCTTCTTCCACATTTCTGAGGCCTCACGTTTCATCCCTCTCCCATCCCTTACTCCTTTCCGCTGCAGTTTGTCTCAGCTCAAGGATGGCCACCAATCGCGACCCCCAGATTCGCATCACGTGTGATCCTGCCTTCGTACTTCACATTCTCATGCTCTGTCTCAACAAAACCCCGATGGCGTCGGATTGAGCCGGACCAGACCGGTAAACCCCGGGAGGGAAAAAAGGAAAAAAAAAGCCCAGTTGCACCACACCAGCCCCTCTGCACCCGAACTCTGAGGCGCCCAAAGGGAGGGGCTTGCACTGGCCCTTTTGATTGGCTGTAGCGACACTACGTGTAAGCATGGAGCGCGGAGAGGCGGAGCTCTGGGTCTCTAAAGCCCACCTTCCCTAATAAACGCAGGTCGTTGCCGCCGGATCATCAGGCGGAACTAAGTTTTTGATGACCCCAAGTGTCGCGGTAACTCCGAAGGTGGACCTACACGTAACGCGATGACCCGAAGCTGCTCTGCAGTAGGCTGCAGCACCCGTGACACAGGGCTGAGCCGCGAGCTCGGCCTCTCCTTCCACCAGTGCGTGTGAGAGCAACCCGAAGGCACAGACTCCCCGGAGGGCCCGGCGGACGCGGGCCGAAGCGGGTGGGCGGGGTGTCGCGCGGTCCCTGTGACCTGCGCGGCCGGGGGCAGGAACGGAAATGGCGGCCTGGAAGTGAGGGCTCTTCCGGCGCACCTTCCCGCCCGGGTCTACGTGGGATTGTGCGTTCTTCCTCCAGTCCACAACTTGCCTAGTGACCTTGATATTCCTGTGGCGGAGTGCTGACTCCACACTGTCCGCGTACGCATGCACTTCCGTGGCAGAGCTTGGTTTCTTGAGAAGCGGGACTGTGGATCCTGGTTTTCACTTGTACTGCCTAACATTCAGGTTGGCCAGTGTACAAAGCCAATTTCTGGCAGGATCAGGTCAAATTCTGGCTAGACCAGGTCTTGACAAGGAAGTTTCATTTGGCGCGTGGTACCAGCCGAGGGTATAACACAGCCACCCAGCACCTCCCTGCCAAGCACAAGGATAGGAGTTCGATTCCCCAGACAACAACAAAAAGATTATATTTCAGCCGAGTTTGGCTTCTGTTAACCAAGCACCGAGAAGGCTGAGGCTGGAGGATAGTTTTATGACTTCGAGAACAGACTCAGCTACAAAGTGAGCTCAAGGCCAGCCAGAACTGCATAGTGAGACATTGTAATCCCAGCACTCAGGCGGCTGAGGCCGGGAGATCGTGGCAATTTCAAGACCAGCCTGAGCTGTAACATGAGCTCAAGGCAAGCCTGAACGGCAAATCGAGACGCTGTCTTAAGACCCTCCACCCCCCCCAAAAAAGGGACATGGTGGTGCATCCCTGTAATCCCCACTTTCTGAAGGCTAAAGCATGTGCATCAAGTTTGAAGCCAGCTTGACCTACACCTTGTCTCAGAAAAAGAGAGAGAGAGAGAGAGAGAGAGAGAGAGAGAAAGAAAGAAATTAGAATAGGCCCGAATTTGAGAACAGTCTAATCTGAACTCATGGTATCTGCTGGTGTAGATAAATTCAAGACAATGTTAGAAGGATGTTGGAAAATAGAGAAGTGGGTAGTTAACAGAATTGATCAAACTGGCACAGACTTATGATCCTCCTGGTCTCAAACCTCAGAGTGTTAGGATTACAGTCATTTGCCAGCATTCCATCTACCAGCCAATTTTTGATGCTTCTTTGGATGATTGTGCCAGGTATGGAAGTGCATGCCTGTAATACCAACGCTGGGAAGTTGAGGCTGGAGGATCACTAAAAAGAGACAGGAAAAAAGAAAAAAAAAAAAATTATACCTATCCTGTGTAAAAGCTGCTTCTCAAATGCTATAAATTAAAAGCACATAGTGAAAAAAAAAAAAAAGTAGAGTTGCCTCACCTTTATTGGCAAAACAATTTCCTATTCTCTTAACCTTAGGGAAGAAGAGATTTTGATTAGTACTTTACAGTTTAAAAATGTGCTTTTGAAAGGGCCGGTGAGATAGTTCAGTGGACTAAGTACCGGCTTTTGGCAAGTGTAGGGACCAGGGTTTGATCCCTGGCCCTGCTCCTAGGGTTAGTTGAGCTGGCAACAGAGTCCAGGCATGGTGGTGCATGTCAGCAATCCCAACGCAGTATCGTATACATAAATAGAAAAAAAAAATGTTTTGAGCTGGGCATCCTGGCACATGCCTTTAATCTCAGCACTAGGAGGGCAGAGGTAGAAGGTGAGGCCAGCCAGGGCTGTATAGTGAGTTGAAGGCCAACCTGAACTATTTAGAGAGACCCAGTCTTAACCCATCCCCATCCCTAAGCGCCTTTGAAGACATGTATAGCCTCATGTGTTCTTTATTTATTTATGGCTTTTTCAGTCAGGGTCTCGCTATGCAGATCAGGCTTAAAAAGACAAGTACAAAAAACTGTGGCCTAGTTTAAAATCACCACAGGTATGATGTAATTTAACCATTTAAATTTGAACAGATTCCCTTATGTGTAGGCAGTGAACAGTCTGGGGTAGGATAGTTGGGAACTGCCCTCCATTTGATTTCAAACTATCACTTAAAATGGACTTTTCAGCTGGCATTGTGGCTCACAAATTTTTTTTTTTGAGACAGTCTCATGCAGATCAGGCTGGCCTCCCAAGTGTTGGGACTGTGAAGCTTTTTTTTTTGGCAGAAGCGAGGATTGAACTCAGGTCCTTGTGCTTGCAAGGGAAGCACTTATTCCACTGAGCCATCTCCCCAGCCCCTAGTGTTGGGATTACAGGTGTGTGCTGTGGCACCTGGCAAGAAACAAAAGCAAAAACCCACTAAATTTTGGATAAAAAAAAAAAACTTTGAAATTTATAAAATTTTAATAGGCTTTATGTTTGCATCCAGTAGTTGATGAATGAGCTTCATAGAAAAACTACTTTAGTATTATCATAGTTATTTTCATGGTAATGGGACTTTAATATGGTTGTTACAGATTTCCAACTGATACAGTACAATGCTCAAAATGGGTCAGGGCTGTCAATCGTGTGGACCCCACAAGCAAAAAGATTTGGATCCCAGGACCAGGTGCTGTACTATGTTCCAAGCATTTTCAAGAAAGTGACTTTGAGTCATATGGTGTAAGAAGAAAGCTGAAAAAAGGAGCTGTGCCTTCACTTTTTCTATGCAAGGTATGTAAAGCTAGATGCAAACAAAACTAAATTGCACATATACTCTAAAAATCAGGACAATTCACATAGCTAGTATTTGCAAAGATAATAAAATCCCAGGGTTTAAAAGTAGACAATGGATTTTAAATGCTTTCAAAGTTAAGTGTTTTATTTTTTTAAATGTATGTATGATGTTACCATTCTGTCAAGCTTTTACCAAAAGTACAATCACCAAAATCAAGTAGTAGTCTTAGGATTCAGGTTTTTGTTAAGTATGAGCTGATTTTCATGGTAACTTGAAGTTATTTATATCTGTTTGACTTCTAATAATGTTACTGATGTTAACCAAAAGCTTGCCTAATTATTATCACTGACATAAGAAAAAGTGGATGTGAAATAGGATTTCTAGTGTAATCATTCATACTGTTGTTACATTCTTATTTCTTGTGCTTACAACCATCTTTTTCCAGATATGGCTTTCACTTTCTGGACAGTTTGTCACAGCCCCCTAACTGCTCTGACTTTAGTTTCCTTGCTGTAATTCATTCAGGATTATGTTACTTCATTTCATTATTCAAAATTTAGGGACCCAGGAGATAGCTCAAGGCATAAGCTCCCGCCTAGCAAATGTAAGGTCCAGAGTTTAATCCCCAGTATCCCCCCCCAAGAAAAACCCACCTATATAGTTGATGTCAGATTCAATTTTGTGTGTTTCATGAGCTTCTCACTAATTGAACTGTGTACCTCTAATTCCCCTAAATTCAAATTTCATGCCACATATACTTACTTTACATATAATAAGCTGACCTGCTTTCATATAAAATCAGTAATAGCTACTCTTTCTTGAGACCTATAATGGTCCAGTCATTGTACTAGAAGATTTACATAAATTATTCCTTTGTATCCTCGAAACCACATTTTATAAGTGAGGATGTGAAGGACTGGAGAGTGTACATCCAAGACTGTCTTAAGTACAAAGCCCATGCTGTGTCCATATCTTTCTTCCACAGATGATTTCATTGTCCTTTGTATTAAGCCATGTTACTCTTTTTTTTCCAAAGAATTACCCAAACCTCAGTTCCAGGAATCTTTCCCAAATTACTCCCATATTTCTCTCCCACTCTCCCTCTCTCCCTGTCTCTGTCTCTGTCCTGCTCTCTCCCTTTCCTTCTCTTCTTCTGCTCTGCTTCTGCCTCTCTCTCTCTCCGCCTCCCCATCTCCTTTTTTCCCTCTCTCCCACTTTCTCCCTCTCCCTCTCTCCCTCCCCCTGTCTTTTCCTCCCTCCCTCCTTCCTTTCCTCCCTCTCTTTTTCCCTCTCTCCTTCCTTCCCTCCCTCCCTCCTTCTCCCTCCCTATGTTTTTTGTATAATGGGGAATGAAACCCAGGGCTTTGCCCTGAGCTACAAATCCCAACCCTTTTTATTTTTGAGACAGAGTTGCCCTAAAAAGCAGGACTTGACCTTGAGATTCTCCTGCTCCAGTCTCCCAAAATACTGAGACTAGAAGCATGCACCTTTATACCCAGCCCTACCAGCTATAGAAACATTGATCATCACATTAGTAGTTCTGGACAAATGCAAGCAAAAGACAAATAGAAAACTTGTTTATACTGCCCTATTGTAGTGTTCTGTTGGTCTGACTGTGATGAGTTCTATCAGGGAAGAAATGGTGGCAGGAATGAGAAAGAGAGACAAGAAGACAGCAGCTGGGCTAGGTGGTCCCTGGTCTGCCTGATGGGCAAGACTAATGCTGCAGAACAAAACCTACCTTTATTTATACTTTTGCAAAGTTGGTAACATTTGACACAAAGTTACCTAGTGATTAATAGCTCACCTTAACCAGGCAGGATGTTTACCTCAGGACTGAGGTGTCTTGTTTGCTTTAGGCACTAAAGCCTAGTCCCACTTACACATATTTGATCAATTTCCTGGCATCCAGTGTTCCTGACATCCTGTAAACTGCTTTATAAATTCAGAGTTGATGGTCTTTTCTGTCTTATCTGACTCTGCAACAACCAGGTGAGTGCTTTCTGTTCAGTAGTATTTTTATATATAGTCTCCAATAGTATGATTTGTAAAATAATCTTAATTTTCTACTTCTGTCATAGGTTCCTCAAGGTGTACGTCTTACAGGTAAAGCAAGTCAGAAAATCTCAAAACGGCCACTTCTAGATGATTCTGAAGAGGGTGCTACTGAAGACCATAACTATAGTTTAAGAGATTCCTGGACAGAAGGTACAGAGAAACTGACAGAGGTGCAAGAAATGTTAGAAGTGTCCAAAAAGAACATGGCTGCCATAAAAAACTATAGGATGGTCAAGAGGAGGAAGGGCTTGCAGTTAATTGATGCCCTTGTAGAAGAAAAATTGCTTTCTGAAGAGACAGAGTTGCTTCTACGAGCACAATTTTCAGGTACCTCCTTCCAATGGCCTGTAATATTTACAACGTGGCTCTTTATTTTTCCATTAAGTCTTTTTCTTCTTCTTCTTTTTTTTTTTTTTTTTGTTGTTATAGGGTCTCACTCTTAGTTGAGGCTGCCTTTGAGCTCACTGTGTAGCCTACGCTGGCTGTAAGCTCTTGGTAATCTTCCTACCTCAGCCTCTCCAGCTCTGAAATTACAGTTTTGTGTCACCATTACGTCTTTTTTCTTTTTTTTTTTTGGTTTGTCATTTTGAGACATGGTTCTAATTATGCAGTTAGAGTTGGCCTTAAGCTCACTTTGTAGCTCAGACTGTTCTCAAACTCATAATGATCCTCCTGCCTCAGCCTCCCCACTGTGCCTCACCCTCCACTAAGCCTTTACTTTTGGTGAAAATATGCTTTCAGCTGAGAAGGGAAACGTCTCAGTAGTGTGCCCAAAAATGAAAAGTAAACATGGAAGTCCTTTTATAGTCTCATGGTCTTCCAGTTATAAAAGCAATAAGTTGAGTACAGAAATGACAAAGACATATTTAACAATAAAAGTAATGAGTGATCCAACTCTCCAGAAATGAGATCATGTGCAATTTTCTATTCTTTTGAGTATAGTGCTACTGCAAAGTTTTTATGGTTTTAATTGCTACAAAGTTTATTACGAATGTTTTGTTGCAGTGGAATATAATTATACAGGGCCGGCGAGATAGCTCAGTGCTCTAAAGTGCCTGCTTAAGCAAACACACAGGGACTGGGGTTCAATCCTGGCACCATGTGCTGCCCTAGCCTCACCCCCAGGGTAAGCTGAGCTGGCCACAAATAAATAAATATATATATATATATATATATATATATATATATATATATATATATATGACTGCATAATTTGCAGTTTTATGTAGTTGTTTACTTTTGTAGCCAGAGTTTCTCCATGTAGCTCAGACTAGGCCCAAACTCAATATATAGTCCAGCAGTCTTCTCAAGTGCTGGTATTACAGATGTGCACCTCCACACCCAGCTTGGCAGAATCTCTTTGAGCTCAGAGATTTTATTTCTTTTTTTTCCTGGAATGTTCTATAGAATTGATAGAGAAAGACTATTTAGATCTTTACATGATCTGTAAGCCAGAAAAAGGGATTTAGTAAGTATCACCAGCTTACTCTTTGATGAAAGCAACTGATTTTGGCCTTACTTTCTGGGAAAACAGAAGCGTGTGCCATTCTAAAAAAGTTATTTCCAGACTTTTTCCCAGAGGAGAACAGAATAAGGGGTAAGAGTCCCCACAAAATCAGGATGGTTTTCTTCCCCATAGACAAGATGAGCTATTAAACCTGAATAGCATCCTATCCCCCAAGTGTTTCTCATTCCTAATTTTCACACTCAGATAAATAGTAATGAAGAAACAAAAGGAAAAAAAAAGTCCTTATAATCCAGAGATTTTTTTTTTTTTTCAGCACCAAGTTTTGAACTCAGGACCTTGCACTTGCCAGGCAGTGCTTATGCCACTGAGCTATCTCCTCAGCCCATAATCCAGATGTTTAATTTGGTTCACTTGTTTAGGTTTCTTCCCTTCCTCTAAAAATCTACAGTCAGACTGTCAGTGAATAGTTAAACTTGATTCAAGGTGAGACTTTTCTTTCCTAGCTCTAATTAATTAACCCAAGATGAACAGAGCAGATTGGGCAAGAAGCCTTCAGTGGATAATGACCTCTAGTAAAATATGACATAATACTCAGTTGCTGTTTTTTTTTTTTTTTTTTGGTTGTCCCAGGGATTGAACTCCAGACCTTGCACCGAGCTATCCTCCTCGCTCCTTACTCAGTCATTTTATAGCCAGGTGCTGTGATCCATACCTGAAAATGTTACTATTCACATTTTTCATTATAAAAATAATTTATTTTAACAGATTTTAAGTGGGATTTGTGTAACTGGAGTGCAACAGCCGAGTACTCCATGGAAATGAAGCAGTTTGCCTGCACGCTGTACTTGTGCAGCAGCAAAGTCTACGACTATGTGCGAAAGAGCCTTAAGCTGCCTCATCCTTCCATCCTCAGGACGTGAGTGATGTTCAGTGACACAAGTATTAGCTCTCCTGTTGCATTTTTGTACATTAAGTGTTAGCACTTGATTAGTGTGTTTTCTCTTTTTGTAACTCCTAGGTGGTATTTGCATTATTCTCACAACAGCAATATTTTGACCAGCAAAACGAAATTTTTATACATTTGGTAGAGGATCTCACTACGCAGCTTAGACTAGTAGTGATCCTCCTGTTTTTAGCCTCCCTGGAGCTGACATTACAGGTATGTGAGCCACCACTCCCAGTCTTAAAGATACATTTATTTTTTGATACATTTTACATCTCTAAAATGTTAAAGATGCTCTAGGGGGATAAAACTTCCATAGTAAGATTTCTGATTTTTTTTTTAGATTTCTGAATTTTTGATGTACTTCCTACTTCTAATGTTACTACTGTCCTGGAAGAGCTAGAGCAGCTCTGAATTGACGAACTGTCCTGAAGCAAAGCACAGAAATCTGCATTGCTCCCAAGCAGGGACCAGATTTTTATAAATATATTTCAAGATCTCTGGCCAAATACAGATATATTTATAAATTTCAGTGTGATACAATGTAACTTTCTAGTAATAGCCTATAAATTTAACAACTTAAATTTATAAATTTAATGTACTTTTTCCTCCTTCCCCGAGTATTGGGGATTGAATCTGGAGACTCACACATGTTAGGCAAGTACCTACCACTGAGCTACATCCCTAGTCCATTTGTTTAATTTTGAGACAAGGTCTGAACTAAGTTGCAAAAACTTAGATAAAACTAAGATAAACTTTGATAAAACTAAGTTATAATCCTCCTGCCTTCAGCCTCTCTAATAACTGAGGCACTCCACTGTTACCACTGACCTTCATGGTTTTTACCTCTGGTTTTACAGACTCCTTTTTTATTTATTTTTATTTTATTTTATTTGTTTGTTTGTTTGTTTTTAAAGATAGGGTCTTCCTAAATTGCAGTTGCCCAAGCTGTGCTTGAGTTAGTGATCCTCCTGCCTCAGTATCCTAGAGTGCTAAGATTATGGTCCTGCACTACTGAATTTGATTGCAGATTAGTTTTCTAGCCACTTAATATCAGGTAGTCCTACACTTCTTAATCCTTCTCCAGTTATTGGACATTTATATTGTTTTTCCACATTTTTGATTATAATTGCTACTTCATTTCTTGAGATGAATACATAACATTACTTTTTCATAATTTTACCAAACTAGATAATACATTTACTTACATCTACTAAGCAAGGGGTGTTTTTGTAGACAAGGCATTGATATTTCTTATACCTTTGTAGGTCTGTCATCTGCACTAATTTTATTTGAAGTGTTACTTACTGGTTTGTCATTATGATTTATGTAAGAGCTTCTCATCTTTATTTTTTCAGGATTTTTCTTCATTTCCTAAAGTTCTTCATCAGTTCCTAGCTAGATGAAATTTTTTCTGCCAATTTAGTCTCACACTAAAGTTTTTCACTTCTTATGGGAGTTTGCTGTTTGCAGTCTCTGTTATAGTATTATGTTTAGATTTATAATTCCAGTACTCACATGATTGTTTGTTTCTTTGGGTACTTTGGCTGTAACTAACGTATATTTTTAAGATTAGTTATATATGCTTATTATAAAACAGTCAAATAATACCTAAGTATATGAAAAACAAAGGTAAAAACACGTCTAACTTTTTCCTTCCTCTAGTGCCACAAGCTAATAATTATAAACAGCTTGCTGTACATCATATCCTCCAGACTCTGTGTTTGTGTTTGTTTTGTTTTGAGGTGTTTTTTTAGATGCTGCCAGGCATCAAACTTGGGACTTCATGTTTTATTTTGAGACATTGTCCTGCTGTGCAGTTCAGGCGGGACTTGAACTCAGTCGGTACCCCAGGCTGGCCTTCAACGCACAGTAATGCTCTTGCCTGAGCCCCCTGAATGCTGGGCTAGGCATGTGCCATCAAGCCCAGCCTCTACGGTTTGGTGCTGGGGATGGAGTCCAGAGCCTTTCATATGCTAGGCAAATACTCTACCACCAAGCTGCATGTCTAGCTCAAGTCTTTTTGATCTGTTTATCAAGAAAGACTTGTTTTGATGGCCATACATTATCATTAATATTATATTAAGGATACTGAGATTTTATTCTAACAATGCTGAATGGTCAGACATTTGTTTTTTGGTTATAACCATTTAAAACTTAGATCTGTTTTAATAAAACAGTGTTTAAGCATTAGATCTGTATAATCATTATATTTCATAATTATTTATTCCATAAGTATTTATTGATCAGGAGTGGCCAGTGAGGCAGGAGGAAAGCCAAGAATTTGTGATAGCCTAGAAGCCAGATATAGAAAGTTTTTCACGGAGGGAATAGTCCACTATGTCTATGGGAGATCAGGTAAGATGAGGACAGAGAGAGGCCAGGGAGATGGCTCAGTGGAATAAGTGCTTCCCTGGCAGGCGCAAGGGCCTGAGTTCAATTCCCGGTTCTGCCAAAAAAAAAGATGGGTTATGCAAGGTGAAGGAGGTAAATCTGGCTCATGTTATCAGGGAATTAGAAATTAAAGAAGCAGAAAAATAATTACAAGGTCTTTCAGACTACTATGACAGAGAGCTGTCTCTAGGTAGAAGGAAAGGTTTCATTTGGCAGATGTTCCAGCATGTTTGCATATACATGAGAATGACCCAGCAGAAAGACAAATATTAGTTACATAGAAGAAAAAACAATTACATGTTCCCATGGGCGAAGACCCAGGCCCTGTAGGAGGAGGTGGGAGGAGGTGGGACTTACCAAAACAGAGATAATCAATTGTATCAGAAAGAAAGGCAGAGAGATGGACACAGATTGGGTAGAAGTAAATGAGTTTTGATCATACTATATCTATTTTCTCAGTAAAATAAAGCTTATTAGCAGAGTGGGGGAAGGAGGAATTAGAAGTTTGGATACAAAGGAAGAAATGTACATAATCAGCTTAAAGACCAGAGAAAAGGAAAATGTAGCACCACATTTGGGGTCAGAGTTGTTACCAGAATGGCTCTTGGATGATGATAGCCCAAGCTTAAGTTGTTTAAAATACATTTAGTTTGGCTATGTAATTGCCTCACTCACTAATTTGAATTATCAGACATCTTTCTCTAATTCTTAGCTATATCAGATGCCTCAGTTTCTTTTTTTTTTTTTTTTTTTGTACTGGATTATTTATGTCTTCAACTTACTCAGAGGTGTGCTGTTATTTCAGAGCTTTGAGTTTCTAAGCTAGCATGTTTTCACAAATATTCTTTGAAGTTATGTCATAATAGCTTTCCTAGTTACTCTGTAACAATGATGCATTTAGTATGATCTAGGTCATAGAAAATGCCTGCACAGTTGTTTTTTATTTGTAGTTCCTGTTTCTAAGTTCCTGTGTTTGTGTTCACTGCAAGTGAATTTATTTCTGTACAGGTGATGGCTGTAAGAGAAAACACTGAACACTCAGCATGGTGGCATCCACCTGTCATCCAGACTTTGGTGGTTTGGGGCCATAATGCCACTGCTCTGTTCTGTCATTGAATTACTGCTTTAGACCTATTTTAAATTACAAGCAATTGATAGTTTTGTTATAAATATGCTACTTAGCCATGCAGGGTGGCACATGCCTATAATCTCAGCACTCATCTGTAATCTCAGTTCTTGGGAGGATTGCTGTGAGTTTGAAGCCAATTTGGGCTACATAGGAAGATGCTAGCTCCCTCCCCCCAAAAAAGTTATATCTTTTTGTATCCTATAAATATATTTCAGAATATTAGTACATCAAATCAGTGTAATGTATCATTTGACATTGAAAAGTAGATAACATTTATGTGTATTTTGTGTGTGAAAGTACATATACAATATTAACAGTAATTTTTTTTGTGGAACCGGGGATTGAACTCAGGCCCTTGCACATGCCAGGGAAGTGCTTATTCCACTGAACCATCTTCCTGGCCCTAACAGTGATTTTATTTATGAAACATAAAATATTTAGAAAGGCAGGTCCTGAAGTTCTTAGAGAAGGACACTAAAATTTCAGTAGCTATTTCATCTTGAGGCTGTAAGGACTGAAAAACACATTGAAGCCCTGGGTATGAGGAAAGCTGGGTTTGGCATTTGTTCCTAACAGCACAATAGGCCATGTCACCTGTGTCTCTGTGACAGTTTACTAGCTTGTAAATTGAGGTGGATGTACTAGATGTTCTCAAGGGTCCTTGCCCATACAATAGTTTTCTCCCTTAAATACATTTTCAAGTAAGATTGCTTTAGAACGTATATCATAAAAAGATGAGTTAGAACAAACTGAGTAAGGCTGGCCAGATAGCTCAGTGGACTAAAGCGCCTGCTTAGGCAGAGCACAGCACCTAGGGTTCATTTCCTGGCCTGCCATGCCAGCCTCACCCCTGGGCATGCTGAGTTGGTGATTGAGATGGGACATGGTGACATGTGCCTGTAATCTCAGCTCTTGGGAGGTTGAAAACAGGGAGATCAGTCTGAACTGTGTGTTGAGACCCTATACATCCTGTACTACAAAAAACAAAAACAAAAACAAAAACAAAACAAAACAAAAAAATATATATATGTATGTATGTATGTATGTATGTATGACACACTTAGTTGATTTGTATACTTTTCCTTTTTCTTTTTTTTTTTTTTTTTTGAGACAGGGTCTTGCTGTATAGTTCAGGCTGGCTTTGAATTCACTGTGTAGCCCAGGCTGGGTTCAAACTCACTGCAATCCTCCCGCATCCATTTCCTCTATAAGTGTTAGTGTTGTAACTGTGCACCATCATGCCCAAGTTGATTTGCATACTTTTTTTTTTTTTTTTGTACTGAAAATCAAACTCAGGACCTTGCATTTGGCAGGCAGGTGCTTTTTCCACTGTGCTGTATTCTGGCTCTGATTTGTGTATTTTTTAAAGAATGAGAAATTTAATATTATGTTGTAGTGGTGGTGCACACCTGCGATCCCAGCAGTTGGGAGGCTGAGGCAGGAGGATTATTGTGAATTCAAGACTACTGGGCTGCAAAGTGAGCTAAAGGCCAGCCTGAACAGCACAGCGAGACCCTGTCCCCCAAGAAACAAAAATAAATAGATAAAATTATGTTATAGTATATTTAAATCTTAAAATACTGTTTCTCAGCTTCTCATTTATCTTGTTTCATTATATGAATGTGTCCTTGGAAATGCTATTTGGGTATTTACAGTGGCTCTGTTTCTATAGGGAGTTGAGGATATGTTAGTCCATTGAAGGCATTTTCCTTTTCATCCTTGGTATCGTTATATTTCTTCATTTATATCTTACACTTTTCATTTTTCATATTTTCTAGTTGGCTGTCCAAATGCAAACCCAGTCCAGGCTTCAACAGCAACATTTTTTCTTTTCTCCAACAAAAAGTAGAGAGTGGAGACCAGCGGTATCAGTATTGCTCATTGATAATAAAAAGCATACCTCTCAAGCAGAAATCCCAGTGGGATAGCAGCAGCCACAGCTTGCAAGGATTTATGGACTTTGGTCTTGGGAAACTTGACGCCAGTGAAACACCACTTGCCACAGAAACTGTTTTGTTAATGGGAGTGGGTGTTTTTGGTCATTGGAGAATGCCCCTTGGTTACTTTTTTGTAAACAGAGCATCTGGATACTTGCAAGCTCAACTGCTTCGTCTGGCTATCGGCAGACTGAGTGACACTGGGGTCACTGTCCTGGCTGTTACATCTGATGCTACAGCTCACAGCGTCCAAATGGCAAAAGCCTTGGGGATACATATGGATGGAAACGACATCAAGTGCACGTTCCAGCATCCTTCATCTTCTAGCCAGCAGATCGCGTACTTCTTTGATTCTTGCCACTTGTTGGAATTAATAAGAAATGCATTTCAGAGTTTTCAAAGCATTCAATTTGTAAATGACACAGCACATTGGCAGCACCTTGTGGAGTTGGTGGTCCTTGGTGAGCAGGAATTATCAAATATGGAAGGAATCCCAAGTAAACTTCCAAATTTGAAAAATCATGTACTGAAAATGAATTGTGCTGCTCAACTATTTAGTGAGAGTGTAGCCAAAGCATTAGAATATTTGCTATCATTAGGTCTGCCTCCTTTTCAAAATTGTATTGGCACCATTCATTTTTTACGCTTAATTAGCAATCTGTTTGACATTTTTAATAGTAGGAACTGTTATGGAAAGGGATTTAAAAGACCTCTGTTACCTGAGACTTTTAGTAAAATAAATCATGTATTAATTGAAGCCAAGACTATCTTTCTTACACTGTCTGACACTAGCAACAATCAGATCATTAAAGGTAAACAGAAACTAGGATTCCTGGGATTTCTGCTTAATGGTGAGAGCTTAAATTGGCTCTACCAAAATTATGTTTTTCCGAAGGTCATGCCTTTTCCATATCTTCTGACTTACAAGTTCAGTCAGGATCATGTGGAGTTATTTGTAAAGATGTTTAGGCAGATGTTAGTAACCAGTTCTAGCCTTACCTGCATGGCATTCCAGAAAGCTTACCATAACTTGGAGATTAGATACAGGTTTCAAGATGAAGTTTTCCTAAGTGAAGTAAGTGTCTTGGATATTTCAGTTGCCCGAAGGAAAGACTTGGCCCTTCAGGCAGTTCAACGTCAATATGGTGGCAGCAGCACAAAGTCTATCTTTCACAAAGAGGATATTTGCCATGACTGGTCTGATTGTTCCCTCATCGAGGCATTGCTAGACCTGCCAGTGCATAGGCAAAGGCTCCTCTGCTGTGCGGGGTATGTTGCCAATAGGTTATCTGTTCTTCTGCTGTGTGAAGACTGCATCGGCGCACTATATGCATCGGATCCCGAAGCCCCTAAAATTGGGTCACTGTTATGTGTTACAAAGAAAAATGGCTTTCATTTGCCTTCACATAGTGTCTGTAGGATCATTAATATTTGTGAACAAGTTGTAAGAACCCACTCAAGAATGACAAACTTTGAACTAGTTCCTAAACAAAGGAAATTGTATCTTCAACAGAAAATACTGCATGAGCTTTCTGGACACTCTTACCTTTTTGTAGATTTAGATGAGCATCTCTTTGATGGAGAAGTGTGTGCTATCAACCACTTCGTAAAGTTGCTAAAGGAGATAATAATTTGTTTCTTAGATATAAGAGTTAAGGATATAGCTCAGTATCCTTTAGGGCATCATTCAGAACCACTTGAAAGGAATACCTCACCAAGTGAACACTGGTCATTTTTACAAGATTATGGATGTCCAAATTTCACCAATACCAATAATAAATTCAGCTCTATGTTTACTCCATAGCAGTGGGGTGTTAATCAAAATGAGAAACTTAAAGTATATTGACATTTTTATTAAAGTTCACTTTACTGTATTTTATAAGTTGATCATTCTGCACAGTGGACAAGTTTGCAATTCTGATTTAATGCATATTATAAAATATGCTCCTGTGGACTGCAGGGTATATGAACTTGCCAAACTAACAAGTTAAGTGTCATGTCATACCACCACCAAAATGGTACCTGTGAGGTTCTATAAGACTGATTCATAGCATTGAACAACTTGGAGACACCAAAGCATCAACTCCTTTTACAAACCCACATTTCCTAATGTAGCTTAAGTTTATAGTTCTTAAGAATGCTGAGCACTCAGCCTGGCAGCAAAGTCCTGTAATCACAGCACTGAGACGCTGAGGCAAGAGGATCACCATGCATTTGCAGCCGGCCCAGGCAATGTAATGAACTTAAGACCAACCTAAACTACACAATGAAAATCTTGAAGAAAAATTAAATATGAAAATTAAGTTATTTAAAGCAAAGCATCAATTTAAAAATCCCCATGTCTGAGAGTACCCTCAAATAGAAATACTTTGTTAGGCAGAAATTAAGTGCAGGAGCCAGGAGATTATTCCTTATTTATTTTCATGTATATATTTGGTACAGGGTCTCACTATGCAGCTCTGATTCATAGTGATCCTCCTGTTTTTAGCCTCCCCAGAGCTGGGATTATAGATGTGTGCCACCACACTGGGTCTTGGTGGCTTGCTCAGTGCATCCAGGGGTGGGGCTGGCACAGCATGTGGTGCTGGGGATTGAAACTCGGTCCCTGTATGTGCCTAAGCAGGCTCTTAGTCCATGGAGCTATCTCACCAGCCCTGTGCTGAATTCGTTTTTGTCAGGCTCTTTTTTTTTTTTTTTTTGGCAGAACCAGGGATTGAACTCAGGCCCTTACACTTGCCAGGGAAGTGCTTATTTTACTGGGCCATCTCTCTTAATATCAGGCTCTTGCTATGTAATCCAAACTGGCCTTAAACTTGCTGTGTAGTCCAAATTAGGCATAACCTCAAGATACTTCTGTCTCAGCCTCATGAGTGCTAGGAATTCAGAGTGGATATTTGATTCCTATTGGAACAGCCCAGGGTTTGGCAGAAATTCAGAGAAACATACATCTGCTCTTGAAGTGTTTTCATGGAAGCTAAATAAAACATTTAGCATTAAATGAATGATGAAATACCATGGTATGTATTGAACAAAAAAGACAACTGACAAAATGGAGATGAAAAACCTTACACAGTGGATTTTTCCAGGAAGTAAGTTTGCAGATGGAAGCTGAGGAGAATGTCCATTTTCCTACACCTGTATTTGAAAGATAAATGGAAAGCCTTTGGGTACCTATGACTTTGCAAAGGGTAGTATTACTAAGGAATAGAAGAAGAAGCAACATGCTACGTTATGTTTCTAATATTGGATGAATATTCAGAAAGTACAATTAACCCTCATGAAAATTCAAAGTGGGGGTGCAGCTCTGTGGCAAAGAGCTTGCAAAGCGTGAGGCCCTAGGTACCATCCCTGGTATAAAAACAAAATACTTAAAAGTTGCAAAATACTGATAAAAACTGAATTTATTAATAGAAATATCTCTTCTATTTTTACACAGCTATCTAATCTACCTCAAAGACTTACATTTTGAAGTATAATCATTGTTATACTGCATTTTACACAAGACCTGCTGCTGAGACATCTAAATACTGTGCAATTTTGTTGGTAAATCACTACCTTTAACTTATGGTTTATGTTTGCATTTTGTACCTGATCTTTATTTAAAGCCAGCTTTACACCTCTTGTGTCTGTTGCTCTTTGCTGTTACACTGACTAGTGGACTAATATATTCTGTATTTGAAGAACTCAGTGTTTCTGCATTTTTTCCTTTAAGTGTGGGATCCGTTGGGCAGTGAACACTGAAGATGAGACTCCCTGCCTCTGCCTTCTGCCTGGCTAATTGTCCTTGCACTAAAGAAGAAGTTCGTGGTCTTCTATCAGATTTGCCTAGTATGAGAGGTTGTAAAGTAAAGTACTCATTTATACTTGGTTAGGCTAATTGATTATAAGTTTTATCCTTTATTATGTCTTCTTTTCTTTTTAGGAACATTGTTCTTAAAAATTCTACATACTAGTTTTCGACAAATAGTGCTGGACAACTGGATATGAACATGCAGAACACGAACTGAGAGACCTCGATATAAGAGGTGCTACTCTAAAACTTAGATCATAGAGTAGAAATCTTTGAGACGTGGGTTAGGGGTCAGTTGGTGTGAAGGCATCGAAAGCACAAGCAAGAAAAGAAAAGAAATTAGACTTTATCAAAATTAAAAACCTATGATTTAAAACAATACCATCAGGAAAGCAGAAGATAGGCCATAAAGTGAAGGGAAAAATGTATACATTTATCTCCTAAGGGATTTGATTTTAGGATATAGACAGAACTATAATAAGTAAAAATGACAACCAAAATTACGAAGGACACAAAGATATTTCCAAAGGAAATCGTCAGTGGCCTTGACACATAACTGTGTTCATCAGCCACATGGGCAGTGGAAATGAAGTCATGGTGGGGCGTCTCTTCACCCCAGCTAGCATAGCTATAATAGAGAAGATGTAAGTGCCCTTTATTCACTGTTGGTGGCAATGTAAAGTAGCTCAGATAGTGTGCACGCTCTGGATAGAGACCCAGCACCTCCTCAAAGGTCACCTACAGCCCAGCAGTGCTCGTAAGCATATAACCAACAGAAATGAAAAACTTCCTGTAAAAATTGGCATACAGATTTCATCACACCATTATAGTACCTAAAAAGTAGAAAAACTAAAATGTTTGTTGATATGTGGACAAATAAAAACACGAAATCCCTACTGCAAGTTGTAGAATAAATATATCTTTAACTTTATTAATAATAAAGTACCAAAATTGTAAAGTAATAATACTGTTTTGCATTCTGATCAGCACTGTATGAAACTTCCACTACTCTCCTTTGCAAGCACTTCTTTTGTGAGGGCTTTTTATTTGTTTGTTTGCTTATTTGTTTTTTGTTTGTTTGTTTGTTTTTTGTCTTTTTGAGACAAGGTCTCACTATGTAGTCCAGGCTGGCCTTAAGCTCACTTTGTAGCTTAGGCTGGTCTCGAACTCACAACAATCCTTCTACCTCAGCCTCCCAAGTGCTGGGATTATAGGCCTGCACCACCACACCCGGCTTATTTGTTTGTTTTTTAATGTTTAGTACAAGGTCTCACTATACAGATAGGATTTACAGTGATCCACCTGTTTTCATCCTCCCAAGCGCTGGAATTACAAGCATGTGCCACCATGCCCAGTTTCAATCCCTGTCTCAGCACACCCTGGAGGTGGGGCCAGCCCAGCATGCTGGAGATTGAACCCCAGCCACTGCGCTCTACCTCAGCAAGTGAGTCAGGGATTTTGAGTGAGATGGAGGGTGTTGCTTTTTAATGAGGACTTTGGCATCAAACTGTATCCCCAGGCCTTTATTTTATTTTTGTTTTGTGCCTGGCTCAGCTCACCCTGGGAATAGGGCTGGCAAAGCATGTGGTATTGTGGATCGAACCACCATCCCTGGTCCCTGTGCATTTAGGTGCTTTAGACTACTGAGCTGTCTCACTGCCCCCGTCCCCCAGGCCTTTATGAGACAGGGTCTCCTTATGGGCCCCAGGCTTCCCTGGAACTCATATTCTTAGGCTTCAGCCTCCCAAGTGCTAGGGTTACAGAGGTGTACTGCTTGAGATTTTTGGTGTGATTTTTTAGTGAGCTGTTCACTTGTGTTTCCAATGGCTGATGATGGGCACCCTCTGTGTTCTGTTACCCGTTTTCATTTCCAAGAGGAATTGTCAAGTCATCCCTGCTTTGGAGCATTGGTTGTGTGAACTGTATTCCCATATGTATTTCTCTTTATGTTTTAAGCCATTATATATTGTTTGGGTTTGTTTCATTCAGGCTGGCCTCAAACTCTGCAATCCTGTGCATGATCAAATGTATTTTCCAATATTCTTTCCAGTTTGTGGACTTTTATTTTCATAATGCCTTTTGAAGAGCAGATACAGTCTTGATAATACTGATTATATTTCTGGTTTTTTGTTTTGGAGATTTTGTTTTCTTTTAGGGATAATACACACTTTTAGCTTTTAAAACTAGAATATCATGAGGCTCAGTGGTACAGCGCCTGCCTGGCAAGCCTGAGGTCCTGAGCACAGACCAGCCTTATCGTGCAGTTCTCCTGTCTCGGTCTTCTGGTGAAGGAGTTACAGGTGTGTGCCCTCTTGCCTAGGAGGATCATCCTTAACATGGAAGAAATTTTTGTCTAATCTGGGGTTCCAAAGATTTGTTCTCTTGTTCTCTGGATAGCTAGCAATTTCAGGTTCATGCATTTAACTTATGGTCTGCTTTCAGTTAACCTTTAGCCTTGCTGTACAGAATGATAATGAGGTTTATATTTTATTTATTTTGGTTTTTTGAGACACAGTCTTGCTGTGTAGTTCAGGCTGGCTTTGAGCTCACTTTGTACCCCAGGCTACTCTCAAAGTCTCAACAGTCCTCCTGCCTCAGCCTCCGGAGTGCTGGCATTGCAGGCTTGGGCCATCAAGCCTGGCTGAGGTTTCTATTCTAGCATATGGATACCTCAGCACTATTTTTTTGATAAAAGATGAGTCTGCACAGAATGACCTTCATCTTCTGTTGGGCATTGGCTCTAGTGATCTAGAGCCCAACCGAAGGCAGATTTGGGGCTTCTACAGGCCCAGGATCCTGGCCCAACCCTTATGGCAAAGAAACTGGGAGTGCATGCCACTGGAGCAAGGGGTCCCTGAGAAGCCTGCCTCTGGCTTCCCAAGTAGGCCTCTCCTGAGGCTGACCAGCCACACAGCAGGACTGCGATAGGGTGGCTAGAAGGAGTACAGATATCCTGTACTGTGCCCCAGAGGGAAGAAGTGTCAAGGCTTTACTGAGCTTGAGGGATCTAAAACAACACACACGTGCAGTCATGTCTACAGTGTGTGTCAGATGTTCTTTCCGACACTCATGTTGGAATTTCAGATTCGCAGATTCTTCACAGCTTTGTGCTACAGCCAGCAAACAGCCACCTTTAGGCCCCTGTCATGGGACAGGATGCCCACAGTGGCTGCCACCATCAGCAGACAGTGCAGAAGACAGGACTGTTCAGGCCAAGGGTCCTCAGTCCTGATTAGTTGGACCCCTCAACTTTCTGTCACCAGGGTCACAACTAGGGCAAGGTGAGAAGCTGAGATGTCCCCTGCCCAGGTCTGAGGATAACAAGCACAGTGTCTCTGATAGCAAGAGACCCAAGCACAAGCACCCTTGTGCAAACACACTCAGGCCCACTCTGGGCCCCACTCCCCTCCTTGGAGAGAGGCTGCTGAGAGCAGGCAGAGTCAGGGCCCATGGCCCATGTGGGAGTAACACTGCATGCCAGCTGAAGGCTGTGAGCAGTAGATGGAGGCTCCCTCGCAGCCCTGCCACCTGTGGACTCTGGCCTGAACTACATAGGAAGACCCTATCTCCAGAAACAAAAGTGAGCATGGTGACATATGCCTGTGATCCCAGCACATGGGAGGACCGTCATGTGTTCTAGGCCAGCCTGGACTGCATAGCGGAACCCTGTCTCAAGAACAAACAAAATTACCAGGTGCATTTAGCACCATTTTTGGAAATGGCGAAGGTACCAGTAAGATCCTCTCCTTAGAATGAAATGAAAGTTCAGTTTGCCAAGAGTGGATGGCATTTTCAGGTTTCCCCCCTCTTTGTACATTTACATTCTTTTGTTTTTAACTTGTCCTGACTGGTTTTTGGCAGAAAGGGCAGATCATTTATCTGTGTGCCTTCACTGTGCAGCCAGCTGCCGAATAAATGTCCATTCCATTGAGTTGAGCATAATGAGAAGCAGCAAGTGCATCTCTAAAGGTGGATCAGACTAAAGAGTGGAGAGGAGACCTGAGTGTCAATAACCCTCACACAGTACCCCAGGAGTCATGTCCTGCTCTGTGTCAAGTCAGTCACCACTGGGGCCTGAGCTGGGAAGAGAGGAGCAGTGGGCCTAGAAGATTGGGAGCCATGCAGCAGTGGGCCTGACCCAGAGAGGACAGAGAAGAGCAGCTGGCAGAGGCTGAAGCACTTGCAACCATGTGTGTCAGGTCAGGAGCAGTGCAGATAGGGCACAGAGCGACAGGCTGTCCAGACAGGGGTCCTGTGTGTGGAGATGCAAAGAGTCTGCATCCCATTTAACTCTTCCCTTAGCAGCACACCTGGGGGAGGGTTGTATTTTGAGACGGGGTCTTGCCCTGTGGTTCAGGCTGGCCTTGAGCTCACTATGTGGCTCAGGCTAGCCTCAAACTCCCCTCAATCCTCTGCCGCAGCTCAAAGTGCTGAGATTACAGGTATGACTCCAGACCTCTCTTGAGGAAGTGTGATTTTGAGATTCTAAATTTGATTGTTTTTTTTCTGAGATGAGCAGCACAATACAAAAAAACTGGCTACATACTTCAGGACCTCCTATCTGTTTCGAATCTGTACCCTCCTTGATGGGCTTGTCTGTTACTGAAATTGTGTATCATTAACTTTGAGGATGGTAAAAAAAATGTGAACAAACAAAAGAGCTCCTGCAGGGGACCCAAAGCTTTGCTTCCCTTGGAAGGTGAGAGGCTGTTTCTACTCCATCTGTAAACTCTGCTTTTTGTGGAAGTGACTTTGGTGTCACTGAGCAGCTGAAGTAAGGGTCTCATGTCATGGCCATAACAGCAATGTCACTATCACCTTTTCTTTCTTTCTTCCTTTCTTCCTTTCTTTGGCAGAACCAAGGATTGAACTCAGACCCTTGTGCTTGTCAGGGAAATGCTTATTTCACTGAGCCATCTCCCCGGCCCCTCTCTTCCTGTCTGTCTATCTGTCTGCCTGCCTGCCTCTCTCTCTCTTCTCTCTCTCTCTCTCTCTCTCTCTCTCTCTCTCTCTCTCTCTCTCTCTTTCTCTCTCTCTTTCTCTTTTTGACACAGAGTCTTGCCCAGGCTGGCCTTGAATTCAGTGCTGCTTGCCTCAGTTGGGATTATAGGTGTGGCCACCACACCTGGCCACCAGGGTAGCGCACTACTTAATCTGCTTTGGTCAGTGGCAGGCCTGAGTGCCCCTTGAGCCCCAGTCACCTGGAATACCAGAGTAGCTGCTTCCAGTGGCTAAGCTGCAGGAGCTGAGCAAACCCGCTGCTGCATGCTGCATGCCTTCTGCATAAAGCAGTGGTTTCACAGCAAAATGTCAGCATTTGTCATGCTGCTACTCAGCTGTTACCACCCCAGTCTCATGTTCCCATTTACTTCACCTCAGCCTGTCTCACTAACTCTGCAGAAAATCTTGGTTCAGTAAACTCCCAGTCAGTTGTCCTTTGTTTGGAATTACTCTGGAAGTCCTGCTTGGAACCCTGAGTTGCCTATATTCTTTCACTGGGTTGACACCATTTTACCCAACCGACAGGCTAATGAATAATGACCTGCCCCTCTCTTCTCCTGGCCCTTCCCTAGAAGTATTAGAGATAGCTAAGTTAGACAGAAATATTACAGGCAGTCAGGGCTGGTCCCTGGTATGATCAGTGCAGAAGACAGCTGTGGCTGGAGGGCAGGCTCAGGAAAAGAAGGACTACACGCTTGTACTTGCCCAGGGATGAACGGCAGGGGTTGATGTCCAAGACAGGCATCTAGCACCTTGGGATGGAGGACCAAGCCTCCTCACCCACCCCCTCCAGAAGTCCTGTGCGCACTTGCTGCATGACTTATGACTCATGTCTCACTCTGACCCCTATTTAATCAATACTACCCAAGCGGCCACTTTGGAGCTACTTTTCTTTTTCTTAACTAATACATTGTAGGTATTTACTCACCTGCAGATTTCATGTCTTTTTCATTTCCTTGCTCTTTCCTCATGCCATTTACCAGTTTGTACAGCCAGAGATTGCAGCTTTTGCGCTTTTATGAAGAGTGGCACAGTACTTGTTTCTAGATAGATATATTCACATCCAGACCTTCATCCGGCCCATGGCCCAGGTGCAGGCTTGGTGTGCTCACCCTCCTGGACACAGAGAACTAGGTGGAGGAACCCTGGCCCACTAATGCCTTTACATTATTTTGGCTGTGGCTACACCACACTGGTTGCTTCCGGGGGAATCATTGGCTATGCAAAAGCAGGTAGCATGCCGAGCCTGGCCACTGGGCTCCTTTGCGGGAGCCTAGCAGGCCTGGGGGCTTACCAGCTGTCTCAGGACCCCAAGAACATTCGGGTTTTCTTAGTTACATCTGGGACCTTGGCTGCCATTATGGAAATGAGATTCTACCACTCTGGAAAATTTGTGCCTGCAGGTTTAATTGCAGGTGCCAGTTTGCTAATGGACTGAATGTGTTGAGCAGACCAGATTCATAGTGCTCACGTCCAGCTTGAATTCAGGAAGAATTAAAAATCTCCAGACTTCCACATTTTTTTTATATATTCATTTATTTATTACAGTGTCTCACTACACATCACGGATTCTTTTTTTTTGTGGGGGTGGGGGGTCAGCTCAGCCTGCCCTGGGGGGAGGGGCTGGCATGGCATGTGGTGCTGGGGCTCGAACTGCGGTCCCTGAGAGGCGCTTTAGACTGCTGAGCTATCTTGTCAGCCCCAGATTTCCACATTTAAATGTATTGAAGAAATGCAGAACATGTACATACTTTAGCATTTTACTTGACACAAAAACTTGTGAGGAAAAGCGTTAGTCACCAGCATCACACCCTTCGGAGGTGGTTCTATCAGCAGAGAGCTCAGCGATGCCCTCACATGGCTGGGTCTTCTGTGGTGAGCCCACCTCTTGTTTCTGTATCAGTACTTACAAATCACAAGCACTACATCAACACTGGGGCCCCCAAAGCCTCCTGCCCTGCTCAGAACATTAAGAAAATCTTCTGGTGTGTTCTTTTGCTCATCTTAGAGCATAGACCTATTTTGAAATTATGTTAAACAATAATGAAAATAAAATTTATTATAAAAATATATTCAAATTTTGGTCACATTCTGTGTTAGATACTGAGGATGCAGAAATACTACATTAAAGGTGCTGTTTCCCTTTTTTTTTTTTTTCATTTTTTATATACTTGGTACAGGGTCTCACTATGTAGCTGAACTTGTAGTGATCCTCCTGTTTTCAGCCTCCCCAACACTGGGATGATAGGCTTGCACCACCATGCCCAGGCGTGGTTGGAAACTCAGTGTGCCCCATAGGTGGGGCTGGCACTACATGCGGGACTGGGGAGCGAACCCTGGTCCTTGCCCTTACCAAAGCAGGCACTTAGTCCAGTGAGCTATATCGCTGGCCCATGTTTCTCCCTTTAAATTGAAGCTCTTCTCAAAAATTTAAACAGGGCCTGGGAAGATAGTTCAGTAGAATAAGTTCTTGCTTGGCACATGCAAGGGCCTGAGTTCAATCCCTGGTTCCTCCAAAATAAATAAATAAATTAAACAAGGCTCCGTATTCAAAGCATCCTAGATCATGGCATATGTTTGTAAATCTCTTAAAAACTAGAAATAATTTGCTTTTTTTTTAAGGAAACTAAGCAAAAACACGGTGATAGAAAATCTGTTTTATTTCAAAAGCCATTTCTCATGCACATATTTTCTTTTTCTTTTTTTTTTTTTTTTTTTTTTGAGACAGAGTCTTGCTATGTAGTTCGAGGCCAGTGTCAAACTTGCAGAGATCCCAGATGAATATATGGGGCTGGAGATTGAACTCAGGATCTTACACTTGCCAGGCAAGCATTTATGCCACTGAGCTATCTTCTCAGCCTCACATCACAGATTTTCAAACTGACCATATTGAGCTATACAGTGTCCAAGATGGTCATAGAATACAACTGTAAGGAATAGTTAAGCCTATTTTTCTAGGCTTAGGTGTTGCATATTAGCCACTATTTTGGAATATTGAAAACATTCCTGCCCTGCAAAAAGCACTGCTGCTGCTGATTCTTACGTTGCACATTTCCCCAAGACTCTTACAGTCAAGTTTTGTAACTTTAATCTTTCCGATTTACCTGCAGAAAAGCATTACAATTCAGTGTCCTGACAATTCTTTCTGCACTGTGAATGCAATCACACTCAACTGGAGATGTTTTCCAGAGGCACAAAACCAACTGAGGAAATCCCCTGTATGACAAGGCAGGTTATTCGAATCCCTGCTGCCCTGAAGGATCACCAGTCACCCTCCCCAGACCCAACTGTGATTGTGTTTACATAGGCCTTACGGGCTTTCCCTAAATTGGTGTGTTCAGTTTAATTAGTGAATCTGGCCAAGGCTACGTCTTTGTGAAAGCAGGCAACTGAGGAAGTACTAGCATTATCAGGGGCCATGGCTGAGCTCAGACAGAAGGGCTGTGTTACCATGGGGCTAAGATGTAAGATAACATCTCTGCTGAGGCCAGCAGGACTCAAGAGGAAAATCCTGCCCAGAATTGGCACAAAACAGGTTACTTCTTAACCTTAACCTAAATCTGGCCATTCCTGTCCCTTTACCAAGAATGCTTTGTTCCCACTGTCACGAGCCTTGCAAGTCTTCTCTTGTCTAGCACATCCAGCTACATTCCCCTCACCATTTTCCTCCATGAGTAAATACCAGGGTTCTGGTGCCTCATGGCTTTTATTCCCCAAGAACAAATGGTCATCCCAGATCCCCGCTCCATCCCTACTTTATTTCTGGCTCTTCCTACCATGTGCCATAACTCCAGGCAGGAGATTTTAACCCACTGCAGGGGTCTCCAGGACTCAGGCTTTCCCGTGAGCTCCATTGATAAAATGAATGCTGTGGTTGAGACCACCAAAGTGCTATCAGCTGGGTGGTTCTTGGAGCTCCACTCACCTGCAGGAGGCAGAGTTCTGGGGGGGGGGGCTTGGCACTTTATACGTAATGTACATTTGTTTTTACTAATTTCTGTGTAATGTAAACTTAGGATCTGATCACCTATATTCTTTATATACAGACTTTATTTGCCAAATATTTCTGAGAAACATAGTTCCATTGTACTCTATCTTGAGCAAAAAGTGTGATCATGGGAGTGACAGCTGTCTTTTAACAGAAAGTGAAAGACAAAGATCAAAGCTAGGGTGGTGATTCTGGTGGATGTGGGGCTGAGTGTTGAGCAGCTCTTGGAAGATGGAGTGGATGTGAAGGGGCCTTTGGGGGGGCTGGGGAAATCCCATCTCTGGGAGGAAGAGGCTGAGGAAAAACCCATAGGGAATAGGTATTCCTCTTTGGGAATGCTGGCCCTGGGTAGGAGAGACACCCTGCTGGCTGATGATGTGGAGATGCTTGGTCCCTGGTTCCTGGAGGGATAGAGAAGGAGGGGCCCCTGGGAGGCCTTAGAAATGAGGAGGGGAGGGACAAAGGCATGGTCTGGGGCTTTGGGCAAGGAGAGATGAATGAGGCCCCTACAGTGAGCAGGGCCTGGCCCAGTGTCCCTTCTCTTGGATTTGTCAACATCATCATGGTTCCAAGGTCCTGATCTGATGGAAGCAACAGGAAGTCAGTATCAGGATGCTCATGAGGATCTGTTAATGTGTCATGGCCTGCATGTCCTCTGAGAGGGTTCACCTGCTGGTTTGGTGAGGGCTGCTTGGTGAGAACAAAATTGGAACAGAAGGGGTCAGCCAAATCCAGCATTTAATAGAAAAGGGGGCAGATCCACCCTCACCTCATGGGCAGTCTTGTCAGTATAACTCATTCCACACTGCTCACTGGGTCCCCCATTGCATAGCGTGACTCGCAGCCACTTTGTGTAGGAGTCAGCTGCCCTGGACTCCAGCGGGGAATACACTCACTGGCTCAGACCCCTCTAGGTCTGTTAGGTCCCTCATGCTCCCAGACCAGTGCTGTCTGAACCCTGCTGCAGTATGAGCATGGGACTCCATCCCTCCACCCCCTCAGTGCCAGGTTCTCACTACCATCATGTGGATGACCTGCATGGTTGTGATGGAGCTATGTCTGCCCTCAGCTGTTACTGAGCTGAATAATTTTCCCAAGGTAACAAAGCTAAAAATAAAAGATCCAGGTTGATATGCAGAGTCTGGATTCCCTGTATTCTCCTCTTCATCCTTATCCAGAGCTTTGTTTTTTTAGTTTCTCCTTTCTTTTTCTGTATTGGGAATTGAAGCCAGGGTCTTGTGATGCTAGGGAAGAGCTTTCCCACTGAGCTAGACCTCTCCCCAGTGTCTACTAACTACTTATCTCAGCACTAAGGAAAGGAGTTTAAAAGAGGGTGGAGCAAAAATGGGAGCAGGAAATTTAAGCGCTGAGGTATGGGACTAATGAGGATGGGTGAGGAGAGAGAGTCCTTCAGCCTCCTTCACTGCCTCTGCAGTGAGGGCATGGAACCTCCACACCCAGCGTGCTTTGTGACACAGGGCAAGTGTAAGAGGAGATGGGGCATTTGCTTCTCCACACGCCCATAACCGATCTGCACGCTGCACAGTGGCAAGCCATGCTGGGCCTGGGCTTCCTTCTGGGTTGCAGAAGGGTCAATTTCCTCAGGGTGCTGTCAGGGATGACCCATGGCTTCTTGCTGAGATGAAGCAGTTGGGACCTGGGGAATGTGAGATTCCGAGTTAGGCTTCCAACTGGACATTAGAAGATCCAACTTAGAGGCTGTTGGATGTAGGGTCATCACCTGGAAGCAAGCAGACTGGTTATCAAAGCCCCTGTGTGTGTCAGTGGAGTCAGGGTATGAGGCAATCAGGATAGGAGGTCAGGCAAAGACCAGGGATCAGTGGGCCCATAGGCGTCAATGGGACTGACTGCCTGTTTCACTCTAGAAGGAGGGCCGTCAGGCCCAGTGGTTACAACTGTGGCCACGTGAGGGGTCCAAGGACCCAGAGGAACAGCAGGAACATGACGGAAGTTGACCTTGATGATTCAGGCCAGTGAGGAGCTAGCCCTCCGACCTGCTCAGTGGAACCTTTCTACAGCCACTTGCCTCTCATGCCTTGGTAACGTTCATGCTGTGCCCCGCCCTTTATGACTTGTTAAGGAAACCTTTTGAGGGTTGGGCCCAGATGGGTTGTGTATCAGGGGAGTCTTCATTTACCAGCCCCAACTCTGTCCCCAGCAGAGGTGGCAGTTGGCCTCCATGGGGCTGCCTCCCTCATTGTGGAGCAAGATGTGGGCCTCAGACCTGGGCAGTCTTGGGCCTGCAATAGCCTAAGGGTAGGGCAGGACAGACTTCACTGTGGAAGTCACAGGGCTGGGCTTCAGAATGCCCAGAAGTGCTAGACATTTACCTCAGTTCAAACTGTGTAGTAAACTGAGGTGAGTCACTGAACATCAATAAACAGGGAACAATATTTGCAGTTATTTTTCCCTCAAATATTACAGAATAAACTTGTGACAATGGCTATGAAAAAATTTAGCGAAGGCAAGCTTAATATCGAGCATTTTCAATATCCATAATTTTATCCAATCTACTTTTCAAAATGTATCATTTGCTTATTGAAATGAAAGACTTGAAGGACAGTAAAAGTCACACCCTGGCTGGGAGTGATGGCACATATCTGTAATCACAACACTCAGGAAGCTGAGGCAAGAGGATTGCTGGAGTTTAGAGTTCAAGGCCAGCCTGAACTGCACAGTGAAACCCTGTTTCAAAAAAGACCAAAACAAAACAAAACAAAAACAATGAAAAAGAAACCTCATTGTGCACTGGCCTTGCAACTGGAAGCCCCACTGGATCCCAGCTCTGGGAAAAGTCTTACCCAGAGTACATGAATGGTTTCTGGAGGGCACGTGACTACGCTTTCTGAACTGCAAGGGTCCGGGCCATCTTCCTTTCCACAGGGAATGGCATCAGTCTGACTGAAACAGCTGGATTCAGCTCACCTAGCTGAAGAATGACTGCTCTGTGTTTATAAACTAACAATACAAGGCTGGGAATATAGTTCAGTGGCACAATTTCCTGTCTGATAAGCACAAAGTACTGAGTTCAATTCTGGTATCAAATAAATAAAAACCAAAACTAATGATAGACACATGACCATGAGATCATTATCGTGAATGAAGGGCTGGCACTGTGTGAGCATGTGGTTGGGCCTTTCCCTGCCCTGATCTCTTGTGGGTGTTCCTGATGTACCACAAGGAGCATCTAAACCAGGAATTGGCACAAGACTCATTCCCCATGGAGGTCATATTAATGAGATACAAACTTCACAGCTAAGTTAGCCTGGCCCTGGTGTTTTGTTGCAGTCACAGAACACTTGCTGCTATAGTCATCAAGCAACAGAACCTGTCCTAGACACAGTGTGTCCCAGCCACTGTCAGCCTGGGAAGGCATGCCCAGCAGAGCTGAACCGGAAAAGGTAAGGACACATCAGGCTAGAAGGAACAAAAGGGCAGGCCCACAGAGGGACAGCGCTGGCTATGGCTCAGGGGCTGCAAGGTCAGGGATGTGGGGGTGGGGCAGTGAGGAAGAGGCGAGGAGCAAGGTCAGCAGGACCATCTTCTTCAAGTCAGGGAAGAGGCATATAACCCACTTGACATTTCCATCTCCCTAGATTAAAACTAAAACAAGTCTTTCCTGTATTTTTCAAAAGCTTGACAATGAACATGTATGGATTTCCTAGTAAGAAGAAAAATGTTATCTTTGCAATTAAAAGGACACAGCCTTGCAATCCCATGGAGGATGGGGTGGGCTGGCGACCATTAGATCGGTTTGGGAGTAGCTACAATGATGAGGTACATAGTGGCCCTTGTCTAGCTGGGCCTCAAAGGGCTGAAACTGCTGATCTGCAAACTAGGTTCCTGCAGGCTCCCAGCAGCACGGTGTTCAGGCTATGTGACACACAGGCGGGGGCCAAGCTACTAGCCTGGGGTAAGGCAGAGACAGGCTTGCTTCAAGAGTAGGAAGTCTGTGGAAAGCTGCAGGCTTCCTGTGGGTGGAGGGTGGGATCTAACCCCAGAAAGCAAGTACCTGGGTGGAGTGTGGGGAAGGACTTTGTTTCCAGTTCTTGCTGTGGTCTCCGTTACAGAAAAATATACCAGGCTTTCTCCTGTGGGTCACTAAAGAGGTCCTTGTCTTTGCCCAGTCTGAGGTACTGACCTACAGAGCCCCCTAAACCTGCCAGGTCCTCTTTGCCTTTGGCCCTCACTGTACCCCCGGAATAGACAACAGGGGTTCTGATCATTCCTCAGCATGGTTCATAGCAGCCCAAGCTGGCACCTGGAAGTGGCCTGCCTACTGCTCAGAGGCAGAGAGAGGGCGGGAGACGGGTGATGCGGACGAGGCCTCCTGGGATGTGCACTTTCGGGGGGACTGTGCATTCTAGAAGTAATGATTGTACTGGTGAGCGTCCTAACTGCCACTATCTAGTTCACTTTAAAATGGGTAATTTTAGCTCGACCTGGTCATAGCTGCAATCCCAGCACCTAGGAGCAGACGTAGGAGGGTCACCAGGAGCTCAAGGCTAGCCTGCACGACATAGCAAGACCCTGTTGTTCCTTCTGGAAAATCTGGGTCTACATTAGTCAACTTGGTTATGGTGTCCCCAGGACATGTGAGAAACATGGCAGGAGTTTCATTAGCTTCTTAGACCTGTTCTAAAATCTTGTCGAATTAGTATGTGTATGAGCTATTTTGTTGACAAAATACCATTCAATCATGTTATGGCCTTTGCTAGACCCATCTCTGTCTTGATAGCTCCAGTTAGGGTCCTATTCTGGCACGGCAGCAGGTCCAGGAACATTGCCAGAGGTATTTGCTCAGTGTGTACCATCAGCCTCTTCTTGAGCCAATTCCATAATTAAATTTTCTGCTATGAGGCGAGAGTGGTATTTAAAGTCACATGAACATCCTTAAAATGCAGATCATAGCAGTTACTTGTGAATTCAAACTCCTGAATATAAGCTTGTGTTTCACCAGAGAAGGAACCTAACCTATGGTTAATTCGGGATAGGTTGGCACGGTTGGCAAGGGCAACATGGATGTGAACTAATCCCTCAGGGCTGGCCCATTCCCAAAGGGGGAGCAACAGTTAAGGTTGAGAGGGCTATTATGTGGAAGGTGTGGCTGGCCATCTGGCTACCTACCGTGTCTGTGGACTGCTGAACCACAAGAGGGCAATACTTCACCATGTAATAGGAAAATGCAAGACGGCGACTGCTCGCTTCGTGACTCGCAAGATGCCCACTGCTCCCGAGGTGACTCACAGCAGGGTGGTCATGGTTCCCCATGCGCCTTGAGGCAAGGTAGGCCTTAGAGTCACATGGTGAGCGGCCACTAGATGGGAGTCAAACACCGTGTGGCTTCCCGGGTGGTTGAGAAAAGTGAAAGCAGGAGGAAAAGAATGGCAAAGGAAGCAGAGGAGGAGGGGGAAGGGGGCTGTCAGACAGAGCTGTTTTGGGTTGGGGAGTTAGGGATGGGAGTGAGGACGTGAAGGAGGCCATAGTAGAAGAGACAAGGGGGTGGTGATGCTGGAAGCTCGGAGACCCTAGCTGGGGGACTGAGGAGTTTGGGCTTGAGGATATGGGGGAGGAGCAGCAAAGAACAGAGGAATGTCACGTAAAGGACACGATGGAGGGGGATGAAAGAGCCAGGCTGAGTGGTGCAAGTTAAGAGTGTTTGGGCCGCTTTACGCCACTGTCTGAGAGAGGGGTGTGTCTTCAAAGAAAGGAAAGCTTCTATACAGGGGATCTCCTGCTATTTGATTGTGAGATAACAGAAATACTTCAAATCTTGGGGGATTAAGGGTCAAAGGTCCTCCTCCCCTTCAGGCCATTGACTCCATTGTCCAGTTCATATTGTGGCCAAGCAATCTTGCAGTATAAGATTAACTTTTTGTTTCCAAACACTATTAGAGAAGATCTCTCTATTCATTGAATTAAGAGAATGTAGCTGTAGCCGGGCGTGGTGGCGCATGCCTGTAATCCCAGCACTCGGGAGGCTGAGGCAGGAGGATTGTTGTGAGTTCGAGACCAGCCTGAGCTACAAAGTGAGCTTAAGGCCAGCCTGAACTGCATAGTGAGACCCTGTTTCAAAAAGACCAAAAAAAAAAAAAAAAAAAAAAAAAAAAAAAAAAAAAAAAAAAAAAAAAAAAAAAAAAAAAAAAAAAAAAAAAAAAAAAAAAAAA
>PVKA01015271.1:0-50466 GCA_004027165.1 Ctenomys sociabilis
TTCCACAACAAAATTGAAGGACCTAAATTTGTAGCAAATTCTGTGGCAGTTAAAAGTTGAGCTGCTATAGTAAAGTACTGGGCATTCTCAATACTTGAATAATGGAACATGTGCACAGGGAAATAGCATTGCACTTTAAGCACTGTACTATAAGTGAAAATGCAATGTCTTCAATAAAAATATTTAAATTGGCACCATAAAAAAAAATAACAATAATATATAAATAAGTTAAGCTCTTGGCTAGAAGCCAGTGGGCTTGGCTTCAGAGCAGCACTCATTTCCATGGCCAGGTTATCAGCGCTACCTATTTTTAAGGAAATTATTGGCAGCTTCCTCAGCATCCAGGAGTGAAGGACCTGATCTTACAAAATGCGGGACACTGAATCTGACAGTCAAGTGTCTCTGTGACCCCTGTGGTTGTGTGACTTGTGCCGTCCTCTCCGGAACACATAAACCCCTTGTCTGAAAGTTGCCCTGTTTAGCCAATACCAAAATGGAGACAACTAGGGGTTGATCTGTCCTTCAAAGGATATAGTTTTTTGTGTGCAGAAAAATAGAAGCAGTGGCCAGAAACTTCAATCGGTGCTTTCAGATTCCAAAACTATGACACTGGCACACTGGTGTCATTAAAGCTAACTAACCATATTAAACGAATATTAAAATATGGGCTCCTTTGCATAACATAATGAGCAAAACCGCTTTTAAGTTTCTCCCTGTGCTTTGAGGTGAGGTGGCATTTACATTCCCAAACTTTGAAGTCGGAACAAAATGTACAGGTAGAGGGTACTAGATCAAATAATAATCAACTTCAAAAAGCATTTTGGCTGTTGGATGTCCCAGGGCTAATTTCCTCTAGACATTTTAAATGTAAATGTCTAAACTCATTTAAAAATTGTAAATTGGTCTAGGTTCAATCAAAAAGCATCCTGACGCAGAACAGGGAGACCAGGCTAATTGTCATTTGTTTGTCAAATGAATTCCATTTGGAAAGCAATGAAACCTCCAAGCTAATTCTTTTAAGGTGAGCCGGTAGTTGTATTATCAGTTAAATGCAGTAAAATGCATAATCATACGATGATAATGAAAACTGAACCTGTGTTAGCGCCGGGGCTGTGCCTGCCACGGGGCATGGAGTGATGAAACTTAAGTACTGTAATGCCGCCTTGGCTACAATGGCACCAAGTCTGGTCTTTAGCCTGACAGACACTTTCTTTGCATTTTAAAAAACTTTATCAAAGCACCGTGGCAATATAGAAAATGTCAAAGTGAAATGCACTGTAGGCAAATTGAGATTTCATTAAGTTTAAATTTATTGCTTTTGACTGATGTATTACCATGCTTGTTAAGAACCAGTAATTTGGAATATCTGTCTGCTTGGTAAAATAGCTTTGTCTCCTTGCATATTACTTTGTATAGACTCTGAATGGACACAATAATCCAGAGCAAGTGTGGGCTGCTTTTTAGCAGTGTTTTGAAAATCATGAAGCATTTGCCCTTGTGCCCTGGTAAACTTCCACATGCTGCCTGAAAGTCTTGCCAAAGTATTAGAAGTTAACTGTGGGACTCATAGTTAGGAGATGTTTAAAAGTCTTGTTAGTTTGATGTGTGCAAAAGCAAAGAATCACGCATGTCTCTTTTGCTGGCCTATTTCTGCTCTATATTCATGGCGTAGGATCGATGGGTGTTCAGAGACAAAGAATGATGGATGATGTCTATGTTCAATCGATAGTAGGACTATGGTGGTTTCAGGAAGGAAGATGGTATGGCCTGTAATCCCAGCTCTTGGGAAGCTGTAAACAGGCGGATCACTATGAGTACAATCTAGTAGTGAGACCTTGAACAACCTGCAGACCCTTCCCTAAAATACAAAAAAGACAAGACTTGTTTTAACACAAACACACATACAAACACACACACACATAACAAAGAGATTTTTAACATATGCAGAGCTAACTCTTTTTCCTAGATCACTAGATTATAATAAAAATTTATAATCATAATGCAGAAATTGAGTTACTTTAAATATACTGCCCATACAGAGCTTTTTAAAAATTCCATTAACCTCAACATAAAAAGCATTTTATAAATATTTCACATTTAGGTTTTTAGTATGATTTTCCTTGTTGACTCTGGCAAATCAAAGAATTCAAGGAAAAAGCAGACATTCTCTGAACATATCTTTAAGTGAGTTTCTTGTAGACTGTTTTTGGTATAAATGAAATCTTTCACAAACACTAGAGCATTCTCTCTCTCTCTCTCTCCCTCTCTCTCTCTCTCTCTCTCTCTGTGTAGCCTGAGTGATTAGATTTAAAATCTCCTCCATGAATATGTTCGTATCTGACATAAGCTGTGTATTCCCCAAGATTGTGTTGGAGTGAAGAGAGTTAGGCAATGACTTGTCTAATAAAAAGATTTGCCAGAAAGCAAGGGCCAGAGACAGCAAGATGCCATTGGTAATTTTTACTTTGGGTAACCTCAGAGGGAACAGCAGGAAGAAAATTTCCTGTAAGAATTCTAATGCAGCACTGGCTTTAGAACAGTGGCTCTCAACCAAGGGAGATGAGGTCTATCTTGCCCCACAGTGGGTATTTGGCAGTGTCCAGAAATAATTTTGCTTACCTCAACTTGGACAGGAGAATGTTACTGGCATTTTCTGGGTAAAATCCTGGGGTACTGTTCCACCTCCCTCAGTACACAGGACTGCCTGGCTACAAAGGATCAGATAGACCCAAATGTCAAGAGGACAACTGTTGAGAATTTTTTTAAAGACAGGCTTGTTGTTCAGCATCCTCTGTAGGATACGTAGGGAGTGAGAGCTTGTTGCCTTGACTTGAGGAACATACATAGTGGAGACCAAACAATCCCAACTACCATGAGACAATGGGCATCTGAAACTGAGTATGGAGAAGTGCAGGAGAGAGTTGGCTAGGATTAGTCTTTTAAGTATATCGACTCAATGAATTTGGAGGAAGAGGTACACCAAAGCACCCCTTGTATGATCAGCCGAGACATCTGTTCTGTGAATAACCTACACATCCTAGTTGAACTGGGCCTTTCATGCTCCCCCAAAACCCCATAAATCTTACTACCTTATCAGTTTACTAAGCCCTAACTAACTAAATCACTTATTTCCTAGCATTTTTTTTTTCTGTGCTGTATATATTTTAGGTGATGAGAAAGTCATTCCAAGAAGTCAAATTTATATGCAAATGTTGCATTTGGTAAAATCAGACTCATATTCCACACTCTGTAGCCTTACTCACTGGGTATGTTTTCCATCATCATCTATCACTATGATGACAAACTGATGTAAATGGTGACTACAGCACTGTGACATTCTAGCTTGGCAAGGAAAGATTATTTGGAGACATATTATTTCATATGAAGTAAAGAGTTGCTGAAAACTTTTGCTAATGAAATTAGGGGAATTTTATTCTGAATAGTTTTAGAATTTGATATAGTTTAGTTTAAGAAGATTGATTAATTGGATCAATCTTGTGTATTTTCATTCTGGAGTTAGCCAAAAGTTTGATAGAAGACGATATGCATTTATTGGATAGTCATTACAAAATAGAAGGACTCACTGAATCTTAGAAAATTACCGCTTCATAGACATAATTGCTGCCATCAAGAAATTGTAGGATTATAAGTGAGAGGGCAGGCCAAATAGCTCAGCTGATTAAAGTGCCTGCAAGCAGTTTCAGGGGCCAGGGGTTTAATCTCTGAGCCTGCCTTGCTGTCCTCACCCCCAGGGCATGCTGAGATAGCCATTGAAACTGGGTGTGGTGGCGTGTGCCTATAATCCCAGCTCTTGGGAGGCTGTAAACAGGAGAATCAATGAGTTTGATCTAGTAGTGAGACCCTGAACACCCTGTAGACCCTTCCCTAAAATACAGAAGAAAAGTTTTTAGATTGTCTGTTTTTAAGTCTTTTTGTTTATTTATTTTGTACAGGGTCTCATTTTGCAGCTCAGACTTATGATCCTCCTGTTTCAGCCTCCCCAGCACTGGAATTACAGGTGTGTGCCACCATGCCCAGTTTCAGCTCGGCATGAGTGGTGTGGCACCGGATATTAAACCTGGGTCCTTGTGCTTGCCAAGTAGGTGCTTCAAGCACTGAGCTATCTCCTCAGTCTGAATTGTGTTTTTGACAAAGTGTCCACATTTTGAGGCTTCTCTTTTATCTTGTGACATCTCTTAGAACCATCTAAGGTTGAAAAGTTGTTGAAAAAAAAAAAGGTAACATTAAAATAAGAGGGGTGCTGTCACCTCTTATTGTGCTTTAGATCTAAAATGTTCTAAATCTCAGAGGCTCAGAAAGGGATGTTGGAAGGTGATCGGATTACGAGGGCTCTAACTTCATCAGTAAAACCATCCATGAATAGGATTGTCATTTGATGCATTACTGGGATGGAAACAGGAATGGTGGCCTAATTAAAGGGAGTGTGTCATGGAGGCGTGAACTCGGGGACCACACACGGCCCTTGGCCTGCTGCTTCCTGGTTCTTTCCCCCTCTCTCAGCTTCTTGGCTGCCACGAGATCAGCAGCTTTCCTCCAATACCCGCTTCCACCAGGGACTGAATCTCTGGAGCTGTGAGCCAAAATGAAGCTCTCCCTAACTTAGCTTTCCCAGTTATTTTGTCACAGTAATGCAGACACGAGTCACTCATTTCTACAGGGACTTGAAACTCTTACCCTGACTGTATTCACCAAAGATGATCCTTAGTAGCTTAGTTCTGTTGGGTTTGTAAGATACAATATGCAAATTAAAGTACGGTAACCCTCCCATTCATGGAAATGTGTGTTTCCAGGAAGAAGGCAGTCACGATTGTGAGAAAAGGAACAGCAGTCCTGCTGGGTTACCCACTCGCCGTCCTGCCCACTGGTTCCCACCGAGATATGTTCACTTTAGGTTCAGACATCAAATTTAAATCAATATACAGCTTATAAAGGATTACTTACTCCCAAATTGGAATGCGAAAACCCACACAAAACAAAGTATATTTCCAGAGTTGCTCATTGCTATTAATGTCTTAAGTGGAAGGAGGGACAAACAAATCACTTTGAACATGATTTGACTTTTTCCTGTTATCTCTTAATGTGTTACCGAATAATGAGGGTTTGTGGACCATGTTTATTTCAGCTCTGGAAATATTGCCCGCCACTCAGAGAAAAAGAAAGATAGATGTTTCAAACCACTAGCAGTGATAAGTGCCCCTGTGCAAATAAATTTGAAAGAGGGAGACTCTATGATTCCTCTCTATTAGCATCATGACAGCAGCTTGTGCTGAAGAAAAGTTAGACGTATGACACATAGAAAGAGGAAAAATCCAACCGACCACCACCCTCCCCATGCCACCTACTTTAACCTTTGGGCACTCATAGAGGCTAATTTGGTTCAGGGTGTCTACATCCTGTTAGACAAGAAAGTCAGACAGCTTTGACAGTCCAGTCTACAGGCTGGCATCTGCTGTGTCCGAACCAAATAGCACCTATCAAGCAAAGATATTGGAGTCATTTGCCCAGCAGCCTGGGGAGTGCGAAGTCACTCCTTGTGGAGACAGACATTTGGAAGCAGATAAAGTCCACAAAGAATGCCTCTTTTTGACTCCAGCAGTGAATGTAGATGTGAGCCCATCACTGCTGTTTAGGGGGACTCTTCTCTGTTACAGATAACCAGGACTGGGGCTATCAGATTACCTAATAATGGGTCGCTTTAGTTCTGCCATCATCCGTTATCAGGTACATTAGTTTAAAACCTGCAATTTTGAACTTAGCATTATTGAGCTTTCCAGAGATCAAATTACTGAACTTTTGTTGGTGAGTATCTCTGTGAAATTTCCTGAAAAGGATAGTCCCTCTTCTTTGTGTGAAAGTGAAGCCAAATCACATACTTTATTGATATTTACAGACATACAAATGATAGTGCTAATGTACTTTAATGTCTGTCTGCTTGATGGAGAGGCTGTGGCGGGGCTTTGGGCTTTTGTTTTGCTTAAGATAATGCAGAGTACTGTAGCCTCTTTGTGAGTTTAATCAAAACACATTGCTGTTTTCCCCAAAGCCTTATTTAGAAGGAGGTGTATACCAAGAGTCTTTTTTAGGAAAAGCTTTGCGTTTGCCCCTGACATGGGTACAGTCCCTACAGTGTACCGCGTGCCTAAAATACATTCCCCATGCTGGTCTTCTAATTGGTTTATGTGGGCAGTGTCAGGATGTTGATGCTTTAACAAGAGCCAGGTCAATTTTAACAGTTTGTCCTGTACTAGAAAATAACTACACTGAAGGATCCATCCTTAATCTCCAAACCATGAAGATATAATGTTTTCAGAGTAACTTTACAGACATTCTGGATGTTGGTGCCTGGTAGTGTTTAGAATTCTTGGGTCACCAGAGGCTTAACAAGCATCCAGGCATGAACCAATTTTGTAGTTGTAGGCAAGAGAAGTACGTGTTGATCCAAGGTGGTTGGCAGAACAAAGCAATGACCCACCTGCCCTCCCTTTCAGAAGGCCTTACACACTTATAAGTCAACTTAAGACAGATAGAAATGGGTACAGAACATTCTATCTAAAACGGACAGTGATACCTGAATTTCTCTGAGAAAGGAATAAATAGCCAAAGACAACGTGAGAGGCCTGCACATATTGCCAAGAGGCTAGAGAAAGTGATGAGGTTTGTTACAACTAAAAAATAAAAATCCAGGGTACACTAAAGTCTGTTTCTATTCTGGTGATTTGAGATGCATAGACTTCTAGTAGTCATAAGTAAAATAGCATTTTGGCCACTGATAGGACTATGACAAATATGATTAAAATGTGATTTGGACTTGAACAAAATCTGGTGTTTGATAATATATTGATTTAGTAAATGAACTACTGAAATTTTGTAAAAAGTATAAAGAGAAGGCACAGATGAGTAATTTGTTTTATACTCATCAAATCTATAAATTTATACTAAAAATAGCCGGGCATGGTGGCGCATGCCTGTAATCCCAGCACTCGGGAGGCGGAGGCAGGAGAATTGTTGTGAGTTCGAGACCAGCCTGAGCTACAAAGTGAGCTTAAGGCCAGCCTGAACTGCATAGTGAGACCCTGTCTCAAAAAGACAAAAAATAAAGTACAAAAAAAAAAAAAAAATATATATATATAAATTTATACTATAAATTGACAAAGCTCTATTTTATGTCATTATCATGTTCCATAAACGTTTATCAACTTCTGCAAATTGTGTTTGCCACTCAAATAACACACAAAAAAACTAACTTAAGTATCAGAAACTTTAAAAAACTAACTTTTTCCTGATTCAGTACCATGTCTAATGGCTTAGGAATTTCATTTTAAATCAAAAGATATTTTAAACAATGAGTTGCTTTAAATGGTGAATATAAAAAGCAATAGTCTGAGTATCCCAGTGGTGATAGAAAATTCAGGGGCTGGGGAGATAGCTCAGTGGTCTAAGCACCTGCCTGGCAAGCAGAAGGTCCTGGGTTTGATCCCCAGTACCACATGCCATGCTGGCCACTGAAACCGGTATGGTGGGGCATACCTGTAATCAGAGCTGGGGAGGCTGAGAAAGAAGGATCATTATGACTCTGAACTGTGTAGTGAGACCATATTCTAAATAAATAAATAAAGATTAACAACAACCAAAACAATTATTTAAAAAAAGAAAATTCAGAAATATTTTTCACTACTATGTTGGCCCTGGATCCTTACTTTTTTTTCCTGAGAAAAAAAAGTATACATTTAGAATCAGCCAGCTGGACTCAGTTTAGATGATCCCAATTTTGTTGGCAACATCCAATGCATCATAATCAGGAGCCAGTCAAACATGTTCCTTCTTCTCTCCATCAGGCCTGATTAGGTATTGACCTTGGCAACATCGATGTCATAGAGCTTCTTTACAGCTTGTTTGACTTGGTGCTTATGGGCTTTGACACCCACAGTGAACACGAGTGTGTTGTCCTCCATCTTTTTCATGGCTGACTCTGCGGTCAGGGGGAACTTGAAGATGGTATAGTGGTCAAGCTTGCTTCTCCTGGGGGCATGTTTCCGAGGGTACTTGGGCTGCTTCTAGACACACAGTATCTTGGGACGGTGGAAGGTGGGTGACGTTTGTATCTTCTTCTTTTTTGTGACTGTGGATGCCTTTCAGTCCCGCCTTCTTGGCTTTCAAAGCTTTGGCTTTGGCTTCAGCTTTGGGAGGAGCAGGGGCTTCCTTCTTTGCCTTTGGCGCCATCTTGGTAAAAAAGGCTCCCTGGATCCTTACTTGTATGTAAAAGGAATCTTTCATGGGAATTTATTTCCTGACCTAAATTAGAATTTACAGTGGGCTGAGTTGTTTCCCCATCCTTCAAGACACCCCTACTTTGTGCGTAACCAAATGTTTCTCACACAAATTCACCTCCAGGTATGAGAACATACGTAAATCCAATTGTTTCCCACCTTACACATGAGTATCCATTTGGGTCTAGCCAAATTCTCCATAGGGGATCTGGCTCCAAATGGAACCTTAAGTAGTTTGTTTTATTTCTTGTTAAAGTGTCAGGAAGCTGCCGCCTACCTAGCTCTTTTTCGTAGCCACTTACGCCACCTATGAATCACGATTGAGAAGAATCGAGCATTTCTCTTTAAACAAGATATAGTGTTGTCAAGTGCAGGATAAAGCCAGGAGTTGGATTTTGCCTGGATTCCCCTGGAGCACAAAGAGAGTGAGAGGACAGATGGGTGTGGGGTACACTAGTGAAACATAGGGTTCCACAGTTCCTTCTCAGAGATGTGACTCCAGAGAGGCAAAGAAAGAGAAGCCCCAAAGCAAGATGGTCACCCTGATAAGAACAAAGAAGTAGCTTCCATTGCTTTCTCCCATTGTGCCCGTTACACTTATTCGTGTGAATAATGTTGTTTTGTTTTCAAAAAGACAGTCATGAGCAAAAAGAAAAGCATGGCTAGTGATAAGACTCACTCAGGAAATTTGAGAATGACACATCGGCGATAATATATGTTAATTTGTTTGGATAGATGTGAACATTTTCATAAAGAACAAAGGAGAAGCGGGGCTATAGCTTAGAGTCACACATGTAGGATTTAATATAGGCATTGCCCATGTTCAAAATGTGTAAATCTCTTGGAAAGTTTTTTCTTTTTTAATACATTTTGTTGTGATGGCTTATTTATTTAAGATTACCATATTTTTCTTGCTTTGGAGATAAAAACTCTAGTGGAGCCAGACTTCAAATAGATGATGTTCTGAGCACATCAAAACAAAGAAAGTGTTTCTGAAACCGAATGAAAGCATTTTTGAATGGCTCCCTCTTCCATTCACATCTCCTTTCAGCTCTGTGGCTCTGGCTCAGATAAAGTCTCAGACACCTCGCAGCCTATTCAAAGGTATCAGATTCAACTGGAGGTGAAGAAAATGGGCTATCTGCAATATTCATGAGTTGGGAACTTCCCAAGTTTGACTATTGTTTGAAGGACTTTACAACTGCTTGGGGTGTGTATTACATAACAGATATTCACAGGCACCCAGTTCCTATCAAGCCAAACCTTGTAAGTGAGTCCAGAGACCCCTCCCGACACTCCCCCACCCCATTCTTTCCTAATCTAGGTCCTCCCAAAAAATGCTGCCCAATCTTTGAAGTGTGCCATTCAACTCCTTAGTTTACCAGCCTGAACTAAAGGCTGTGATAACACTTCTTCAAGTTCACAATTTGTTTTCATAGCATTTGGGGTAGTTTTTCTCTATTTGGAACAAAGCACAATTTAGTACACCCAAAATTTCTGAAATAAAGACACAGATTTCTTTACTGGGACAGGGTGAGACCTAAGCAAGAAAGAATTAGAGTCTGAGTAGCACTCAATATATTCTGCCCAATGGGAATGAAATTTCTGAAGTTCTGCAATTGGAAAGAAGTTTCAGAATGAGAGAAATAGAAATTTTAAAAACTTCTTCCTTAGTGTAATTACTATTTGCCTAACACCTAATCTGTCACTGAAGTCAAACATCAGTACCTAGAATCTTGTATCTCTAGAACATAGGGTGGTGGACAGAGCCCCTAGATTTTAGTTCCAGTTTTCTTTATAAACTGTGACTTTGGACCAGCAACCAGACTTTGGTGGCCAGCTTTCCCATCAAAATAGCGAGATGACTTGGTCTCATCTCTAAAGCCATACCTTTTTATCTGTAGTGTTCCCTTTCTCTCTAGTAGATGGTAAGCTGAGTATGTAGCCTAAGGCAGACTTTGAGCTGGGCAGAAAAAATTAAGACCAAAGAAAGACTTGGGAGAGCCACAGAAGATGAACTAAAGTGTCTATTGAAGATTCAGTTGTGTCCCTCCCAAAAATCTATCCAAATCCTAATTCTTGCGAGTAATGAATGTGATCTCCCTTGGGAAAAGTGTCTTTGGAAGTGAAATTAAGTTAAGGATCTCAAGATAAGCTCATCTTGAATTATATGTGTAGGGCCTAAATCCATGGATAATGTCCTTGTGAATGGCAGGAAAACAGAAGATATAGACAAAGTGGAGGATAAAGTGAAGATAGACGCTCATTTCTGAATTGGGTATTTAAATTTGAGGGCCCTAATATATCTTAGTTCTTTATATATTTTAAACAGCAGAACTTTGTCTGATTGCTTATTAGTTAGGATTTTATCAAAATTTGTGAGTTGTCTTTTCACTTTGTTGACAATTTCTTTTGACATTCAGAAACTCAAGAAGAGTTGATCACAGTTGTATAATTCTTTCAAGTGTTTCCTGTGCAAATATATGTTTGTTCATGAACTCTTTACCTACCCCTATGTATTCAAGAGTTCCTCTTATTTTCTCTTCCAGAAGATTGAGTGTTTCTGTTTTAATGTTCAGATTTTTAATCTATTTTGACTTTAGCTTGGTGCATGGTGATAGAGCTGGTTCAAGTTTTAGATTTCACCGAGTAGAAAGACAGTTTTTCCAGCACCATTTGTTAAAGAGGCTATCTTTCTTACAATAAGCTTGTTTGGTCCCTTTTGTTGAAGATTAGGTGGCTGAGTGTATTTGTAGATGCCTTTGCATCTTCTAATCTAGTCCATTGATTCTCAAGGCTATTTTGTTGCCAATAATATGTTGATTTTTTTCACAGTGGCTTTGTAGTATGATTTCAAGTCAGGAATTGTGATGCCTCCTGCCTTGTCTTTATGGGCCAAGATTGCCTTTGTTATTCTAGGTCTTCTATGATTCCAAATAAATTTTAGGAACAATTTCCCCAGTCAGAGGTAGAGATTGGAGTGATGTGGCTGTCAGCCAAGGATGTCTGGAGCCACCAGCAGCTGGAAGACAGAAGAAAGATATTCCATAGAGCAGTATTTTTCTGGGGACCTGGATTAGGAAAGAACAGGATGGAGGAGAGTCGGGAGGGAGTGTCACCTGTGGAAAGAGTGTGTTCTGCTGGGAACTCAATTTCAGACTCTAAACTCCAAAACTAGGAGAACAAATTTCTGTTATTTTAAGCCACCCCGTTAGTGGCAATTGCTTATGGTGCCTTAGGAGATTATACAACCCCAGTGTGGCTGCCCGTCTTTTACTTCCCAGGGACCAGAGGCACAGGCTGTCTTCAGGCCGCGTAGGGCCGTGCCGAGCACAGCATGCCTGCTAGATCTCTTCTCTGCAGATGCCAATATCTGCTGAGGAAGACTTGACATAGGGCTATCCTTGAAGGCTGTTGTGGCTTTTGATAGGTATGAATTGCTTCACCAGGGACAGACAGCTCACCTCTCCCTGCTTCACTGTGTATGCCACTAGCTTCTAGTGGCATGGGAGCCCAAAATGCAGAATTTAAGTCTGTGCTTCTTAGAGAAGTGATAGAAGGTCCACATGTAAAACTTCAGGAAGGTTTTAGGAGGTGAAGATCTCCCAGGCAGGGATTATTGTGGAGTCTTCAACTATTCTGCAGAAGGCTGAGGAAAAGGATGAGGAGAGGGATACTTGCTCCATTGTCCTCACCTGAGTCTTCTTTGCCATCCGCCAAGGGTTCCTGAGCACGTGGTGGCAGGTGGGGGATCAGATTGAGATGGTGTGTGGGTGGCTTTAAGTCAGACTGGGAGAGCAGCTTCCAGCAGGTGAAGCAACTGTGCAAGAGGTTGTCAGCTGCTACCACAGCATCCTGCGATTCACCAACTCACAGCGCCTACTAAAAGGAGAGCCTGAGAGGTGGCCTTGCTGGACATGTTTATTCTACAGCTCTCATGCCAGGTCTAGAGCACTGCGCACCATCTCCTAGATGACAGATCCTAAAGACATTGAGAACCTCAACAGTGCTTTCAAGGCCCTCCATGACCACCTCCTGGCTCATCTTTGATGCTTACTTCAAAGTAAACACCCCAGCTTTGCTGACTGGCTCCCTCTGTTTATCCTTGCTTTCCTGTCCATGTGACCAATGCCCTGCCTTTTTCAGAGCTTATCTTAGGCTCTGCTTTGGGAAAGCCCTAATGATCTACATTGGGTTATTCCTATCTTGAAGGGTGTTAAGCCACTGTAGTGATTGATACCTGGGGTCAACTTGAGTTGTAGGAAGATTGGCTAGATTCACTTGGCTATTCCATACCCTGGGGCATGACTTCCCACCCCAACCAGGGCATGGGGGGGGGGGCTGCCCCATGACAGGGAAGGCTGCTTTAGAGTGATTCAACACAAGAAAGGTATAAAAAGGGATTCAGGAAGGCCTTTGTGTGCCCACTTCCTTGGAGGGGGTTGATCTTTACAGCCTGCTACTTCCTTGGAGAGGTTCTGGTCTTCTCAGTCAGTGTGGAAGGAAGAGAGAGAGGCTTGATAGATGCCACAGATGCTGCTCCTCTGCTCTTCCTTGTTTTCTGCTGCCATGAACTGCTGTCAGCTGCCTCGGAGCCAGTGGAGTGTGGATTGAAACCTCTACTAACTGTGAGCTAAATAAACCTCTCCTCCCTTCATTTGGAGTGTCAGATATTTGTCCCAGCACAAGAGAAGAGTAACTGAGACAGCCACCTTGACATTGTTCCATCAGAGCTACTGTTTCACCAACTGGCCTTTGATATTTTTGTCTACCTGTCATTAACTCTCATACAAGCTCCTTGCAGGATGTGTTTTTGTGTCTTTTTTGCCTTGTGTACCAATGACCACACATGTGCATATTAATATTTTCATAGGCACCATGTGTGCATGAGAGTAAAAGTAAATATTCCCTTTATCTTAACTGTATCATTACTCTATGTCCCAAAAGGTAAAGTGTAAGTATAGCTTGTCTCTTTATAGACCTGTATCTTTGCATTAATAAACATGGGCATATACATTCTATCCATCCATTTATCCATCCTCCCATCCATCCATATTATCTATTTCTCTCTCTATCTAGCTATCATCCATCCATCTAGCTATTCACTTTGTTTTCCACATTTTGCTGTTTTTCTCCTTTAATATTGTATCTTGGAGAATTTTTCCTCTCAATACAGAGAGATCTACATCATTTCATTCACTGCTGTTTCATTATGATGGGCCAGGTATTTACTTGTATATACCAGGGCACAAATGTTAAATTGGACAGATACAATTGCTGATATAACTTTGTAATCACTCTGATGATTTGCCCCCCCCTCTACCCTTTGCCTCTGTATCTGCAGATTTTTTCAGAATTCCTTCTATCTTAGTGGCATTTCCCTCTTATTTTGAGCTGTAGGTTCTGCTAAACTATATGCTTACCTTTTCTATAGATTTGGGTCTTCGTATCTTCGAGAAATTCCTCAAATCTCTGTTCAGTCTCTTGTGTTCTGCAGTGCTATAATGAACACACACAGAACACACTTCTTGTGAAGATTTGTGGGCTTTAGAGTAGGAGGAAAGTAGGCTTGTGGGCTCAGCTTCTTCTCTTGGACTAGATTGTGACAACTACTCTATGTCCTGTGTCTACCATCCATTCTTCGCAACTGCTGTTAGGAAAAAGCATTTATTGAGAGATGAAGTTTTACTTTTGGCAGCCACCAACATTTGGTCAAGACAAATGGAACTGTCCTTAAAGGAACTGATGTTATACTAATTCCTCTGTTTGTGGATCATGCTTTTGTTAATGGTAACAACTAGCTGCAAGATTCTGTGTAGATAACTGCCTCTGTGGCATAAGAGTGGAATTGCTTTGAGGGGAAATATTTGCATGCTTAATTTCAATGTAAATTCAGTTTTAAGAAAAGGCTGCTCCTCCTTGTTGATAAAGGCTTTGAAACCACACAGTAGCCAGAACATTTAGTGTAGGTCAATTTAATGGCTTGTGTCCTATGAAAGGGTCTGTTGACATACATGTCAGATCCTTGGATGGTTGTAAAATTTCCTTTAGAGATTGACACCCCTTAGATATAAAGGTCTACACAACTGTTAGTGGACAGCATCAAACTGTTAGCCAGAGATACTTACAAGCAAGTATATGGCCAGAATTCTTGGCTTTCATGTTGACTGCTGCTCAGAACGCATGAAATCATTCTTGCAATCTCTCTTCTATTTACTGACCCCAAGCAGGCCCCCTCTCCAGCCCACACTGCTCCCCATTCCTGCTGACAGGTGCTGCAGATGTGAGGCCTGCTTGGTCTCCCTCAGCAGCCATCTGTCAGCATGGCCTTCGCTCCTCCAGGCAACAGGCGTGTTGATAAGAATATACACTTTCTGCAGTTGACAGACTTTGCTACTCAAAACACTGTTAAAAAATAGCTATAAGAATTTAATTAGCGACTTTCATTAAGAGATTAGATGAGGAGAACAAAGAAAAACCAATGGAAAGCCTTCTTAATAAAACTGGAGAAGCTGTAGAATTATTCATAGCATAACAAAGGAAATGGAGAATCTGCTCTGTGCCTCGTTAGAGGTGACAGATACATTCGGATGCTTTCTCAGGGCCGGGCTGGGCTCTGACTAATGAGACCCAGTGTGAGGCACAAACTTCCACAGAGCACCTCCTACCTGCTTTGGCAATAGCACGTGTGGCCGTGAGTGAGGCAGCCACGCAGCAGAACCCGGTGCCTCTCAGCGTGGTTGTGTGGTCCCTAGGTTCCCAGCGAGTGGACTCAGTCTCAGAGTTCAAGGACTGGCCCTGCGTGGGTCAGATAGCTTTTTGCTGTTTCGTGGTCTCCAGCTGCTGCTATCTGTGTGCTGTGTCAGTCGAGGGCAGAGAACACAGGTGGGCCAGAACAATCCTCATCCTTCTGAAAAAATGAGTTATAAGTCATTCCAGGGATTTGGCAGCCTCGTTGTCTGTTTTGTGTTTTTATGAAAGAATACCACAGACTGGATACTTTATAAAGTAAAGAAATGTATTTCGCTCAGCATAGAGGCTGAGAAGTCCAATTCCAAGATACAGGCATCAGGAGGGAGTTCTTTTGCTGAGCCATCCTGTGGGTTAAAGGGAGGATAAGATGAAAGGAGGCGGAACGTGTCCTTCTCAGGAAATTAAGAGCAACCACTCTACTCCCTCAATCACAATGTGAATCCATACATAGGACAGAACCTTTAGGACCCAGTTCACCTTTTAAGGGAGCCACTTTTCAACACATTGCATTGGATATGGTGTACCCAACACATAAAGTGAAGGAAACACATTCCAACTGTAACAATGTGTTTTTGGTCGGGGAAGGGAAGTTGTTAGCTCCTATATAGGTTCAAGGTCATTCTGCCTGTAACCTTTAAGTTTAACTAACAGAACAAGTGGTTGATTCAAGATCCAAGGATGAATTCCTGGTTCTTTTATTCGAATGTTGTTCCTCCTAAAGAATGCATAAGAAAACATGTAAAGAAACAGGTCAGGGAGAATTGCATTCTGGGAAGCAAGCTTCCATGCATAATATTACCAACCATTCCTTGGAAGTAAGTACTTCATCAGAGAAAGTACTCCTCTGGAAGTCTTTCCCCAGATCCTAGAGACACAGATAGTTTCTGTGTTGTGAAGCATCTTCAGATTTTGATCTAAATAAAGAGTTGATAAATTCATTCACATGAAAACCACATCACATAAAATAGTATCAATGAACACAACTAGCTCCTTATGATTAATTTTTAATTAACATAAATTCAGATGTAGGGGCCAGGGAGACGACTCAGAGGAATAAGTGCCTCGCCAGCAAGTGCAAGAGTCTGAGTTCAATTCCCGGTTCTGCCAAAAATAAATAAATAAATAAATAAATAAATAAATAAATAAATAAATTCAGATGTAGTAAACTGTCTTTATGCCTTGCAGAGGAAGTCCTGCTTTCCGCAAGATACCCCAAAATATAAAAAGATTTAGACTGGGGATACTAACTCAGTCATAGAGCACTTGTTTAACATGCTTGAGGCCCTGGCTTCAATCTCCAGCACAGTAAAAGAAAAAAGTCTATAAATTCACGTTTGTAATAAAACCAACTTGTGCTGTGAATCTGTCAAATGCATGAGAATGTGTATGTGTAGATGCACATGTGTGTGCGTGTGCACACACAGCTGTGTCTAATAAAGTTAATAGAATTCTTGTGAGATTAACTAGCCTTAACTCCCAAGCCAAAATTAGGTGAAAAAAATGCATTAATTGATAATTGAGTCATAGCCTACATATTGTGAATGTAAGATATCTTTGTAATAGGTTCTAGTTACTTAAAGTTTAATTAATTTTTTATTTCCAAGAAAAAAAATAAAGCTTATTCAAGATAATGAGATAGACAGATGGATTTAAGGAGAAAAAAAAAAGAGCTAGGAAATTGTTAATGGCTTGTCAGAAGAGCCAATGGAAATTATCATCGTAGTCTTTTGTTCTTGTGAACTCAAAGCAATTTCTTGTAGTTGTTAGGGTGAAATGAACTACATCAGAGAACGTGTCATTTTTGCGGTTTCTCAGTGCAGCCAGCTCTTCTTTATGTGGATTAGAAGTTCAGCTTTCAATCCTTTGTGGGTTCATAATGTCTCCAGGATCCTTTTAGGAACTCGCCTTCTGGTTGGGCTTTGTAAGGCCAGGTACCCAACTGGTCTCCGTCAGAGGAGTCCTTTTGCCATCTTCTCTGAATGTGGCTCATTTATGAATCAGAGCTTATTATATTCTCAGTTTATTATATTCTAGCTTGTTATAACTAAGATGGAGACTCATGGATCTGTTTCCCCAAAAAGAGCTAGCAAAAGCCATTGGCTATATACCATATTTCCTATAATTGTTGATAAAAAGACATCCTGCCCCACTCATGAAGTCCTCTCTCCATCTGTTCTACACCAGGAGAAATGTAAAATGTAAAACATACCTTTCGTGAATCTGCTTCTTTAGTCTAACTTCAGAAGGGAACACATTTCTACTTTTCCTTTGTGTATAGCAAAGGGACTTTAAGGGTCACTACTGGTGTCCTGAAATGTCTCTGCTCTCCCTAGGATTTCTCGGATTATCAGCCAGCTCTAGCACTCTGAACACATTCCATAACTCTGTGACATTCTCCCAGGCCTTAGCCCCAACACATCATTGGATATATATATATATATATATATATATATATATATATATATATATATATATATATGTATGAAACAAAGGAAAAAGAAAGTCTAGAAGAGACGGATATAAATGATGCCTTCAAAGATATTACATTATATCAAGAGATAGGTAATAAATGGTCAAAGAAAGAAGGTATATGCCTTGGAGTTCCCATGGCAGAGAGAAGAAAAGTGTGGGAATTCCTCTGGATATGGTCACCTAGGTAGGGAAAGGGGACTTCCTTGTGGGCATGGAGGAGACTTTAGAAAGTTATTCTCATCTCTTGCTTTTATATCAGAGATCCTTGAATGGAATGAACACCAAGCACATCCAAGACTCTGTGATTTTTTTCACCAACAAAGATAAGCTTGCAGAGTTAAGACTAGACCTATAGTAAGCTCAAGGAGTGTGTTCATGAAAATTAAATACCTTCTTAGATTTTTTTTTATTTTTAAACAAGCATGAAACAGAAAATCTTGGAATGAGAAGCATCCTTGGCTCCTGATCTTGAGATGTCAGGGGTGACCAAAGCTATTTGGGGAGGAAGCAGGTTATCTGATCTTCAGGGAATGGCCAGCCTGCTGTCCTTAAGATTATCCTTCAAGGAACAACACTGTCCCTCCATCCTGCAGTATCTCTTTTAAACTTATGTTTAAATAGCTATACTTAAATGATAAGGCACTAGCCTTTCACCTCCAGGATCCTAACTGGATTCAAACTCTAGTCTTCTGGGAAATGAGTTTGGTCGTCTAAGCTGAGCCTCGCAGACAAAAGTCCTTATCTCCCAACTCCAAGCATAATTCAGCCCATCATGGCAGGACTGGGGGGCTGCTCTCTGGGAAAGCAACAGAATGAGCCAGGGCAGAAAGTACATTGCTGAAGTAGGTAAGTCAATCTTGAATTCAAATCCCAACTACTGAAATGGTAGTCCTTTTCAGTGGGGACACAAAACTGCTTTTGAGCACCACACCTCTCTAGCTGCATCCTAAAGGGGGGAAAAGTCACTTAGAGCGGTTAAGCCTTCAGAAATGAGGTCAAAGCTGTAAAGAAGCGTAAGCTTGAACACCTTAATAAATTTAAATTTTCTTTCAATGGTTTCCTTATCTACCCCCGAAGAATACCACATGTCTTTGCCCATATATGCTGCAAGCGGCGACTGTGATTTTTATCTCCAATATACTTGAAGATGTCTAAACATGTCAGGGGAATATCACGTGCAAAGATTGTGTGTTCTCAAGCAAGTTTGGTAAATTTAGAATAACACAACCAGTGTTGTCCCCAAACACTGCAACATAAAAATAGAATAGAGCCAAAAGGGATGACAGAAGACCTGGTCTTGAGTTTTCCCTGCTTGACTGAGAAAGACATAATTATAGGTAAAGAGCTTAGAAGGCTTTGCCTATTGGGGAAAAAATGTGCCATTGAGGGATACTCTGACTGCTGTGAATGGTTGCTTTCCAGGTATTCAGAGTGAGGCATTGTGTCCCCTGCCTTTGGCCTGCCCCCGCCCTTCCACGTCCCATTTATCAAGTTAGCATTTTGCTCACAATAAAATGGATGACAGTTTCATTACAGAATGGCATCACTTGTCAAACTTTGAATTACCGATCATAAAAATATCTGTTCTGCTTTGAAGGATTGTTGGAGGACTTCCATTTTTATATTTATATACGTATTTTTTATCAGTGAGACTGTTTAGCGCAACATGCACGAGGAGAGAGCAGAGGGGAGGGAAAAAGAAATCAAACCGGGCTGAGGAGCCCAGGGTTTGCTGTGTCCCTGCCCATACAAACAAGCTTCTATCACAGCTCGAGACAGCAGAAATAAAAGGGAGCTTTTTGGCTCACAGCTATAAAAAAAATTATCATAGTGATGAAGTTCCTCAGCCATCAACAGAGCTGTGATAACGCTGTTTGATGATGATTTTCCCATGAATGTTAAACAGCCGCCACTGCGGAGGCAAAGGGGCTTATCTGCACCTAATGCTGATCTCTAATTCCTGCCCTTCTTGAACCATCCATTTTCTAACAGCATTAACTGGCAAATTTACATCCCATCTTAATGCTGCTAAAGAGGACAGAAGATGAAGAGCAAATGACAGCAGTGTAATGAGGGTGGCTTTTTTCTCCTTTCTCTTTAATGGCTGAAGATTTACACAATTGTCTGTAAGCTTCTATAGAGAGCTTACCTGAACCTTTTCCCAGCATGGATTCAACTTACAGGAGCTTTTGTTAACTAAACACACATAAATATTTTTAAGGAGGTTTAATAGTGCGACTTCAAAAGAAAGCAGAAGGATGGAAGAAGGAGGAAAATTTTAAATGTCAGAAATAACTGAAATGTCTTAAAAGGGCTAATGATTTCCGAACAAACAAGCTTGTAAGAATGATGTTCTGTTAGGTTACCATGTAACCAAAAAAGATTTCAAATAAGGAAAGATTAATTAAAGCAAGAATTTATGGAGAGCCGTGTTCCATGGGCCACTGAGACCCGGGATTTCTCTGATCATGTAACAGCCATCAAAATATTACCTGTTCACTAACAGGGTGTGAAGAGATAGGCGGTAATTTCAATGGTAAACCTGAATGTAGGGAGCTACAAAAGCTAGATGTGGGAAAATCCCATTTGTGCATCCAGATGATAAAAATAAACCAAATAAAAATCACCATGGACGAGCCATTTAACATCACAGGCTAGAAACCTTGAAGCTGTCTTTGACTCTTCCTCCTCTTTCATCCTCTTTATCCAATCCATTACCAATCCTGCCTTTCCTTCCTTTGAAATGTTTTTTTTTTTTTTTTGAATTTACTCTCTTTTTTTCTCCCCCTACCCTCACCCATTTCTTTAGTACTTCTTACTTTAAATATTGCAGATTCCCCGTCTTCTCTGCTTCTAGTCCGTGTGGGTCTTTCCGCAATATTATTAAAATAACACTTTTGTATTTTTATCATGTTATCTGAGTTCTTCAGAAAGCTATGCTTCCAACTATCACAAAGTGTAGCCCGCAATAATAAACCCTAGGCATGAGTTTAATCATAAGTGTGTGTGAGGCCCACGAATTTAAAACTAAAGAATATTGCAAGAGAAAGTTAAAGCGACCAAGAGATGGAAAGCTATGTCATATTCGAAGTTTAGTGCAAGACACTGGCAAGCCAAGTAATAAATATTGTTGGTTTTCTTGGACTGTGTCAGCCTCTGCAATATATATACTTCTTTGCTTTGTTTTATCACTGATTCAAGATGTAAAAGCTATTCCTAGTTTGGGGTTATACAAAGATAGTCTAGATCTGGCATGAAGATCATAGGTTGGTGACTCCTCCTTGGTTTGAAAATTCAATATTATGAAGATGCCAATAAGATGGCAATCTCTCCCGGCTGATCCAAAGACTTAGTGCACCAGCAACCACATTGCAGCAGGCTTTTTTGAAAAAATTAATAAGTTGATTTGAAAATGTATGGAATTTACATATGGAAAAGTAGAGGACTTAGAATATTTCAGACAATTTAGAAAACATTGAAATTAAAGAATTTACATTACCTAATTTTGTGACTTACCATAAAACTGTAACAGTCAAGACAATAGTGCCCTAAAGGGAAAATAGTCTGAGGAAAAGAGGAGCCCAGAAATAGTTATGTGGCAAATTGATCTTGTTGTTATTGTTTGTTTGTTTATATACCAGGGAATGAACTCAGGACCTTGCATTTTCCAGGCAGGCACTTAAACCACTGAAATATCTCTCCAGCCAGCTGATTATGTTGAAAGATAACAAGGCAACTCGCCACAGAACTGAAAGTCTTTTTCAACAGATTGGAGTTGAAACAACTGGATATCTGTATGGAAAAATAAATAAATAAAAGAACTGCAGCCATCACCAAATACTATGTGGGAAAACTAACTCAAAATAGAAAACTTTTCAAAAAAATTGGCACAGTTATTTCAATGAAGATTTAAAATGTTTGCCTTCTGAAAGATAATTTTTTTGTAAAAAGGAAAGCAATAGGCTAGGAGAAAATTTGCAAAATATAAACCAACATTTTGGTTGAATGTAGAATATAAAAAAAAAAATCCTGCTTACATTTCAATGAAAAGATAGCCCAGTTTGAAAATGAGCAAAATAATTGAATAGAACCATTGCAAAAGATGTTCAATGGGTATATGAAGGCTTGTCCACATCGTGATTCATATAACAAATGACAGTGACTCTAGATATATGAGTAGACACCAGTAATGTTAATGCTCTGGGAAGCTGAGGCAGCAGGATCTCAAGCATGAGATCAGGCTAGGCAGTTTTGCAACTTGGTGAGACCCTGCCTCAAAATAAGAGAGAATAAAAACAAAAAGAGCTGTGGCTGTAACTCAATATGAAGCCTATAGTTTTAATCCCCAGTACTGGGGAAAAAAAGTGCAAATTGAAACTACAATAAGAAATCAATACATATCCACTGGAAGCAATAAAGTAGAACAATACCAAAGACTGATAAGGATTTATAATACTAGATATTGTATGCATCACAAACTGGAATGAGAAATTGTGCAGCCACTTCAGGAAACAGTTTCCCAGTACGTTACAACATTAAACATGTATTTGGAATAACATCTGTTCATAGCTATTTACTTAGGGAAATCCAAACATACACCCACTTAAAACTGTACATACAAATCTTGATAGCAGAATTATTGTTAATAGTCAAAAATTGAAGACAATTTAAATGTCTAATATTTAGTGGATATGAAATTTGCACAATAGCCAGTGGAATATTACATAACACTAAAAGGGAGCAAACGACTCATATAACATGCATAAATCTTAAAAAAAATTATGACAATTTCTTTGAATAACTCACTATGGTTGCAGAATGCTGGACTGTGTTGGATTGTGGTGTCGAGTTCAAGCACCTAAGTTAGTTGAATGTCAATGGAGTGCCCACTTTTGACAGGTGTAGACAAAGGAAGGGTTGTAGAAAGAAAAAATCAGGATGTGTGTGTATAGACAGTACAGTTGGGATAGATAACGCTGTGCTTCTACATAATTCTATGATAGGCAAGATCTGCACTAATGGTGGTTGGACAGGATATTATGTCGGCTTTTAGTACTACGGTCATCCACTCGGTAAATAATTATTGAATTTTTGATATAATTCAGGTATAAAAAATAAGATAAGTAAGCAACTACACTCTTAATTCACTGATAAGAGATATCTGCTAAAATAATATCTGTAAATATATCATGTATGCACCTTGTACAATACCAAAACGTTATGAAAACAGTTTGCAATGTATTAATTCATCGAATCTGTATGGTTAAGGTGTCTTGAAACTGTCTGATTGACATTTGTATTTTAATAAAATAAAAATAAATAAAAAAATTATGCTAAATGAAAGAAGGCTCCATGCATATGAAATTATAGAAAAGATAACATAATAAGAAAAGCAGGGTAAGCAAGATAGCTCAGCAGACTAAGTGTTGCCGGCTCCACCCCCAGCATGTGCTGAGCCATTGAACGAGTCTGGGCATGGTGGAGCACCCCTGTAGTCCCAGCTGGAAGGTTGAAGACAGGAGGATCACCAGGAGTCCCAGCTGTACAGTGAAACCCTGTACAAAATGCATAAATGAAAGAACGATAATAAGAATAGCAGATCACTAGTTTCTTAGAGCTATGGGCTAGGAGGCCAAAGTAAATGAAAAGGGGCACGAAGGCATTTTTTAGGGTGAAGCAATTAATGTATGCTTTGAGATCAGTACTAAATTTCCTCACACTGTACACAGTAAACTGATGTTTTCTTTTAAATAAATAAAACCTTAATCAAGAAGAGAGAACTGCAAGTGAACAAGTTTTGATACATTACTGAAACAGATTGTCCATAAATTATCTGGCAAAGCTATTAGGGTACTCCACAGATTATCCGGTACTAAAATCCTTCTTTTCCAATGGTGATTCTACATGAGTAGACTTTCTTCATGTTCTTCAAATGCTACATTCCTCCTACTCCTCCTCTTCCCCCTCCTCCTTCTCCTCCTCCTCTTCCACTTCCTCTTTCTCCTTCTCCTCCTCCTCCTCCTCCTCCTCGTCCTTCTCCTCCCCCCTCCTTCTTCTTCTTTTGAGGGTACTAGGGATCAAACTTAGGATCTTGCACTTGTTGGGCAGACCCTTATGCTGCTGAGCTGTATCCCCAGCCTCTCTGCTTCTTTTTTATTTACTTTTTTTTTAAAAGAGACTACAATTTGGTAAAAGAAAATGACAAAAAATATTAGAAACAATACAGAATTTCACTAAACAAAGGAATAGGAATAGAACAATCATTGTTGTATTATATAATAATAACCTTACAACATATCAAAATGTATCAAATGTAGAAACAGATACAAGATTCAACCTGCCTTATATTATGCTAGTCATATAAACATTTAAAACATATAAAATAATGTCTTGTTCCTCTATAGTTTCTTTTTATTTGGAAAATATTTTCTTCATGAAAGTATTATTTAATATTTATATCAAATGAATTTATCAAGGCCATTTAATATTTTTATGTCTTAAAATTTTGATTTAATTTTTATGCAAAAATTACATTTTTGTTATATCTTGCTTTATCTTGGTCTTAACCATCCAGCAGAGAAATATAAACATGAGGTATAAAAAGTGAAGCAATATTAATATGCTGAGCTGTAAAAGGCTCAGGTCAACAACTGACATTGCCAGTCCTATGGATAACCCACTACTATTATGGACTACTGGAATATATTAAATTATTTTGCTGAATTCACTCACCTACAATATTTGAATATGGTAATAGACTACCCATCTCTGACAAAACTAAACAAATAAAGGGGAATATAAATGAAGGACCATTTTGTAGTGAAAAAAATATATATCTGTATATACAAAATAGGATAGATATACAGCTACTTTCTCTTAGTTCAGTGAGAAGGTTTGAACTAATAGTGCTTAGACAAGCTATCATATCTGCATCTTGTACTATGAATAACTACAAATACAACAATATGCAATGTATTAATTATTATAACTGCCCTACTAACCTGTTTTGAAACTGTCTCATTGCTATTTCTTTCTTAATAAAATTATTTCAAAAATATGTTAAACATCTGATAGATCAAAAAACCCTTTATAGAAAAGCTCTTTGGGGTTCTCAGTCATTCTTAAAATTATAAAGGGGTCGTAAAGCATGACACTGCTGGCTGACAGGACTGATCCCAAATTAGGACTTAACATGCTGTATCACGGTACATTCTGATGAGCTGGGCTGGGTCCTCACTAGGAGTAAAGGGAAACTCTCCGGGCTGAGCTGAGGCCTCTCTAGTTTTGATTTATAGGCGGCCCTCATGATTAGCTCCTTCTGTGTACCTTAAGGCTTTCCCTGTTACTAACGTTTGCATGACATAGGGCCTTATTTATTTGTTCCTCAGTTTCCTCATCTGTGGTGTGGGGCTGGAGCTCATGAGAGGATTGATCAACTGCGCAGGGCTGTTGGGGAGATAGAATGAGGTTCGGCCAGGCTCTGACAGTAAGCGCTCCAGCCGCGCAGTGCTGCGTGGGCGCCGCTGCTCCTTCCCTGCCTCTCTTTCATCTTTGGAAATGCTACCGCTCCCCATTGCCCCACCCACCTCTCTTTTCCCAAAACTCTCATATTCATAATAAATGAGTGTCCCTTGCATTTTCTTTCTTCTTTTTTTTGATTGCCTGGAGCATTTTCCTGTTGCCTTCCAAATTGCAGCTAGAACACCTTTCCTTTGAACATTCTGTACTTAGTATAGAGCCAGGCAAGAAATAAATGCTCAAATACTTATTGAGTTGTTAGTTTCCAACCCTGTAGTATGGGAACAAGAACAGTGTCTTTATTATGTACTTCATGGACATGTTGTGGTAATGTATACGATGAGATGTAATTTAATGGGGAAAAAAATCCCTAAGTCAAACCAGGCCCTGTTCTTTGTGTCTCAGTATATCCTAGGGCAGTGATAAGAAATCTTTTCAGACACCAATTACTGTTCAACAGATGCCCCATTTCTATTTTCCCTTAGTGCATATTGAATTTTTCATACTTAACCACCCTAGTCTGTCAAATAAGCATTTGGGGAAAAAGCAAAACTTTGGCTTTATAGGACATATGAAAATGACATTTTCTATTGACTTTGTTAAATAAATTCTCACTTAAAATTTGTAATTGTCAAGTTTCTGCCTATAATCATCTCAGGGAGGAAAAGGATTAACCCATTAAAATCTGATGCAAACAAGATCTCACTGGAATTCTGAAAGTACTCTTGCAGCAATATTATAACTCCTTTAGCCTATACAGAAATTTTTTCAGATATGGTGACCACTAAATTTTAGCCAAAATTCTGTTCTCTCTCTCTCCCTCCCTCCATATATATATATAGATAGATAGATAGATAGATAGATAGATATAGATATGCTTTTTTTTTTTTTTTTTTTTTTTTTTTCAGAACTAGGGATTAAACTCAGGCCCTTGTGCTTGCCAGGGAAACACTTGTTCTACTGAACCATCTCCCCAGCCCTTTCCTTTCTGTATTTACACAGGGTCTCACTACACAGATGGGACACCTCTAGATCCTCTGTTTTTCAGCTTCCCAAGCATTGGGATACACATGTGTGCCACCACACCCAGTCTCAATTGCCATCTCAGTGTGCCCCAGGTGCAGGGCCAGCATGTCGGATATTGAACCCCAGTCCCTGCTCCTGCCTAAGACCATACTTTAGTCCACTGAGCTATCTGACTGGCTCTCAAAGTTCTGTTTTTAAAGTTGAACCTGAGAAATCTTGAGTACAATAATTTCAGATTTAGGACACCCCTATACCAAAGAAATGGGACCATGCTAAATTGATTGCAGTGATCCTATGCACATCACAAGTAGAATATTAACTTATTTGGGAAATATTTACTGAGCGTGTGCCTGCATTAGAGATGTACAGGAACGTCTGATTCTGGTAGCAGGAGACAGAATGCAAGCAAAAACTAAACAGATGAGATAATTTTTGACAAATGTGATGGCTACAATATATAAGACAGGCCTTCAGGACTGAGAATGGCTGGCCCTAGGAAGTTACTTGGGTAGAATGGATGAATCATTTCATGGCAATTCAAAGTATATGTCTAAGGAAAGGTGCTAACGGGTGTCAGAGTGACTTTGCTGCCTATTTGTACTTTTCTCTATTTTCTTCATTTTTAACTTAAATGTTCACTACTTTCATAATAAAAATACAAAAAGATTTACTCTGATGGCAACCAAATTTAGATTGTGCTCACTCTATGAATGAAGACAGTACAGAGATTTTAAATTCTACAAAGAAACTATTATCTGTGATTTTATTTTCATTGATCCAGCTGACTATTAGATACGTGATGATTTGTAAAGTGCGTAGAAAAATGCTCAGCACCTGGCGCTATATGTTACATTAATAAGTACATAAATATGTTGAAATGTTGTCTAATCCAATTTAGCACACAATTTTGGGGGAAAATTACTGTGTACAAATCTGTTTTTTAAGCAGCATAAAACAATGATGACAGTGTCTGAAACTTATTCTTAATTGAGTATCCTATATTTATTTTGTCTCCTCCTCTCTCTCTCTGTGTTTGTTTGTTAAGTCTAGCGGCCCTGCCTTCAAGGAACTCAGAAATCCACAAAGACAGGTGCATGCAACCAGTTACCTGTAGCACTGATTTTCCTTTTTGCAGCAAAAACTGAAATTTTTTCAGTTAATTCTGGTCAAGAAAGGAAGGGTTGATTTCTGAGATCTAAACAAATTTGAACAGGAGTTGTATTACTTCACCTTTATTATCGTACTGCTGCTTTCTGAGGTGAGAACCCTAAACATTAATTATCTCAGGGATGTTCACTGATGTTTGTAGGCTGATTTCATAATAAACTTGTGGTTAGCGGATGGATTATGGCAAGTTTCTGAAATGTCCCCCAAGAAGTGACACTCTCACCCCAGGCCTGACCTCTTTGCACACACAATTTCTAGGAATGCTTATGTCCACACTCGTTCTTTTGCACATTGTCATGTTGAAACAAACAAAATCGAATTTCCTACCAGAAGGCGTCAGCTAGTGACACTAAGGGATGTGCGTGCCTCTGACCCCTTCTCTTGCTGAGGTGTTTCTCAGATGAGGGGCTGGAATGCATGGCGTCCCCACCCCGGATGTGGTCGTGGTGGGCAGTGTGCTGGCAGTTGGAAAGAGTTTCTGTGGTCAGCCTTGGAATGCTTACGGAACTTCACTTCCAGTTAATGGAAAGGAGAAGAGTTCTGATAGCTTATGAAGGTTTCTTCCAGCTACCATTTCTTGGGAGCCCTTGGACCCCAAAATGTTGACTTCTTAAAAGCCCATTTGAAGGTACTTTAGGGAAAAACAGCAAAAGCGCAGCAAATGTTAACGTGGCCCGTACAGACTGCTTTCACGTTTAATTTCTCATTCCTCACGTCTCTGCTTGCTCAGCTTTGCTTAATGCAGATCTAAACAGAGAGCCTCCGACTCATGCCCTACTTGGGCCTAAAATTTTACCTCTGGGTTGCTTTTGAGGATCTGATAACAGCTTCTCTCAGGGGAACAATATTTGAAATGGTTGTCAGGTTCCTAAATATACTCAAAAGCCAGTTTAACCTGATGTTCCTTAAAAATACTGGCCTACAGTAAAATGAGCGTGTGTGTGCAAATGAATATGCTCTCCCTGGTGTACAAATGATTCCGCTCCAGGAAGACCCTCAGCCAGCTCGGTGTTGCTTTCTTAGGGGTGACTTGTGTGCCTCTTGGACTTTGAACCCCTGCAAATATTGACCATTTGAATGTGTGCATCCACAAAATTAGAGTGCATTTACCAAAGATAACAACGGAGGGGGGTGGGGTAGAGCGCGAGGAACACAGGAGAGAATTCCACCGTCCTCCCCATGCACAGCTGGTCCTTGTAAAATGTGAGAACAGCTAAAAGGAGCTTTGGCCTGCCTTCTTCATCGGGGCATTGCTAAGCCCTGGCTCGGGTCTTCATGACTTAAATTCCCTTCATTCTCCCTCATAGCACTGGCTGTTTGAAGACAGCCTTCCCTTCCCTCCAAGCATCTTCAGTTTCTGCCTTCCCTCCCTTCCAAACGTTTCTATGGTTATTTTGCTGCCTCCCCCCATCCCATCAAATTTCGTATTTGCCCTTATAACTAATCAGGAGGAAAGCAATTGCTTTAATTGCTTTATAGTCAATGTGGAGGAATGAAAATCTCCAAACTTTCAATGAATTAACTTGTATGTTCTCATGGGATGATCTTAAAAAAAAAATTTTGAAATTCAGGTTTTAGGGGGTCAGCACATTCTAGTTGTGGTAGGCAGTCCACGAGGTAGGACCTTCACCCAGCTCACTGTTTTCTTTCACATTTGAATGGGATGCTCCCCTGGAAGCTTTAGGCTTTATCCCATGGTCACTCCCAGCAGTGGCTTGAGGGATCCCACTGGAAGGGCTGAGGTATGCATACTACTTGTGCAGTGAATGTGGAGTGGCTGGAGTGTAATTATCTGGGTGTTGGTCAGGCTGGTGGGGGCTGTGTGTGGGCTTCCCTTGAAGCTGTACAGAAGTGTATGAGGCTGGAAGTCATGGAGGCCAGAGTCCTTGGTTTTCACTGGACCTAGCAGGAAGGCTTGCAAGAGTTTCAACAGCAATGGACAAGAAAGAGAGGGCTGAAATATAAATCAAGTATCAGAATTCTGGTGGAGCTGGAAGGAGTGAGGGTGATGAGGTAGTGAGGGACAGCCACTAGCTGGGCTTGCTCATCCCTGGTCTCCCTTTATAATCATCTGCCAGAAGACCAGGGACAAGTGAAATGACTCTCATGTACAGGCCTGGGTGCACTGGGTGTATAATCATTGTGCTGTGCATGGATCTTCAGCTATGACCCCAGCTGCTTGGCATTTTTTTTTTCCTGAATTAAAAGTTGGAAAATTGTGAGTGCACATTCAGGATTTTGCCCAATAATACTGTGCTTTAAGAAGTCCTAAACTAATAGCCGGGTATGGTGGCGCATGCCTGTAATCCCAGCACTAGGGAGGCTGAGGCAGGAGGATTGTTGTGAGTTCGAGACCAGCCTGAGCTGCAAAGTGAGCTCAAGGCCAGCCTGAACTGCATAGTGAGACCCTGTCTCAAAAAGACAAAAAAAAAAAAAAAAAAAAAAGAAGTCCTAAACTAGCATCTATGATTAGTCCAACACTGTTGTTTTCTCTTGACTGTGGCAAAGACAACATCTTTTAAAGATTTTTTTGAAATCACTTTCTTGCTAGTTCTGCTCACCAGAGAACTCTAGTCTACGACCATACCACCCTGAATGTGCCTAATCTCGTCTGATCTCAGAAGCCAAGCAGGGTAGGGCCTAGTTAGTACTTAGTACTTGGATGGGAGAACTCTAACCCCCCAGTCTAGAAACACATAATGTGGGTGACTCTGTGGACTCAGTTCTACCTCAGGCTGCTGCTACACTAGGGACCTATCCCCGGGATCTAATGGAGTTTGAGACCTCAGCCTCAGGTACCAAGGCACCACCATGGACAAATCCCTAGACGTGCCATGAGCCCTCAGCTATGTTTACCCAGTGAGAGACAGCCACTCACCATCTGGCCCTACTGCCTCCAGCTTCTACACCTGCCATGTCACTGACACTCAGTGTAATCCCAAATTTAGTCCCTTTTCCTAGAATGCCATCACTTGAGCTAGCCTTATTTTCAGATGCATGGGCCCTGTCTTGAGACAGGACTTGTCTACCACTGACTTAAATGTCTCTGAGCATTTATAACTGTCTCCACCCAGAATTCTCAACATTGCATAATAATCTACTACCCAGACTGGTTACTGGAAATGTACCCTCTATGTCTCATATTTGAGATAATTCACTTGAGCCTGCCTGGCCTCTTCTTGACTGCTTCTCTCAAACTGCTCTACCCCTCCTTGTACCACACTGGGATTTCTTGCACTTCCCTGGCTCATTCTAGAAATGGATACAGCTCATGAAGAGCCTGGGTTGTGTTATTTGATGTGATTTTGGCTAAGGACTTGAGTCACATGGGAGCATTCTGCTTAAATTGTCCTGCAGCCAGCACCTCTGTCATACAATGGTCATATCTCAGAGTCCATGTGCTGATAGTTAACAGTATTCTTGCCTCATTATGGAATTTGCTACACATGATCTTATTTAGTATGTATAAAGCCCTGTGAAATAGGGAGGCCCAGTACCATCTCAGCTTAAAAATGTAAGACTAAGGCCCTGAGTTATTTGCTCCTGGGAGTATAGTCAGAAAGTTCATAGAGCACTTAACTGGCCAAATCAAGAGCTAGACTTGAGTCCTCTTTTCAACTCATGCTGCCAGCCTGGCTGTGGAAGGTCATCCAGAAAAGTCAAATCTGGTGCCCTGCATGTAGGATCTTGCTCACAAAGCTAGGTGTGACATTTACTCATGCATTCTGTCATATATATTGAGAGTTCACCGTGTTCCAAGCACTCTTCCTAAGCACTTCTCAGACAAATGAGTCAACAAAAGCAACAAGCCCCCCCATCCTCCCAGCTCTGGCAGTAGTAGCCTCTTGCTGAGGAATGAGAGACAGCCCGATCTGGTTTAGACACACTGCTGGCCCTTGCTTAGCCTTTGCACCTGTGGCTTCCGGCCTGCCCAGCTTCGGATCTGTGACCCTGTGGCCTGCTGCTTGAAGACCCCTTTCAGTCAAAGGTTGACAGTCTTCCTGTGAGTTCACAATTTGTTCACTGCCTCTTGGAGGCCAAACAACTGCAACAAATCTGGACAATGTGACTGCAAATCGTCTCAGATATGTGGTAAGTGAGCAGTAGTATCTTTCTAGCGAGGGCAGCTGTGAGGAAGCACTAGACATGCAAGAGACTGGGCATCTCATGGGGTCAGTATTTCAAGGGAGGCTGAATAGTACCCCTGAAAACAAAGCAGCTCTGCCATGGGGTTTGCTTTTCAGCTGGTTTTAGAAAAACTATTTTACTGGAAAAAATTGCTTTAGAGGAAAAACATGAACACTAAATCTGGGCTGAAAATACAGCATTTTAAGGGCCCATATTGAGCTTCAGAATAAAAAATAATACAAAGTTGATTAGATTCACAAAATAAACCTAAAATATCTGTCATGTGCTATAATTATCTTAGATTCTTTTGTAGCATAGAAGCATGAAAACCCAGCTTTCTGTGCTGTCAGAAATGCTTTCTTTCATTCCCTTTTTTTTTTCTTTTTCTAATCTTCCTTAAAATATTGGTGTGAATTAAACTCACCAAGGAGGAAACCAGTGAACATCTTCTATAATGCAGTTATGAAAATAAGAGCAGAGTTGTTATTACTCCCATCTGGAACACCAGATGTTTGCAGACTGGCGTGGGAGTTAAGGCAAATTGCTGACCCCAAACTCAAAACCTGGTTAAATGTGCTTAAAACATTCTTTTTTTTTTCTATTTCAAACATGTAAATGCAATTGACCATGAGAAAAACAAAAATATGAATACCTACAGTCTGCTAAGAAAGCATGGAAAATAATCACCGGCATAGTCAAATAGCTTAGCTGGAATCCGGTTGAACATATTGGTTATAATATGGAAAGAAGGCAGAGAGTTTGGATCATGCCATGCACGCCTTGTTGGCTGAATAAAACCACACCCTGTCTGGCTACTGCCAAAAGCAGGAAGCCTAGCAAAGGAAGCTTCCTCAGAACTTTATCTTTGAGGTGTCAGAGACAATATAAATTTCTCTTTATTCATACATCTTGGGGGTCAAGAGTGGACATACATAATAAAATGAAAAGTGCTTTACCATCAGTCGTAATACTTCTGTGTCAATTGTTTAAGGACAAGCAGTCCATTCATTTATCTTCTGAACATAGGAGTCTAAAGGAAATATCCTCATTTAGAATCCGAGTTGTTATCAGCATTTTGACCATCTGGAATCTTGGGAGAGGGTGGCTTTCTCTGTAAGTGTTAATGGGAAAGGACAGAGAAATGTGATGTCAATCAAGACTTCTAGCAGTTTATTTTATCTATAAGATACCTGAGAAATGTCTTTTGTAATCTAAGTGCAATTGGAGAGGTCTGTAATATGGTTAGCACTTCAAAGATCAGAAAAAGTACATGCTAATTGTCTTGACCCACATGCTATGAAACAGTTCTCATGGCAGTTTGATGGCAAAGGTATGAGGAAAGAATTTCTGAGCAGTAAAGATCATGAATCTCCTTTACTGCGGTGATAGGAACATACAGATTTTAACTTAGTTGTCAGATCAGAAATACAATTTGTTGAAATCATAACTTAATGTCTCAGACTGAACAAGATTACAGGAATGATTTTCTGGATAAAACCTAAAAAACTGAACTTAAAAAAGTAAAGTAGAAGTTATAGGTTTGCATTATATTTGGATTAATGAATTTCTTCATGCCTACTTTTGTAGCCAAGTACTAGGATATGTCCCTCCTAAACTTAATCATGTAGGCTATTCAGACTTGTTTTACATAGAATTTTTGAAGCAAGTAATATACTTAGCAAACATACCTTTGAAAACTAAAAGTAAAATATTTTCCAGAATACAAACTTGAAGTATTCTAATACCTTGAGATGTAGCATATAGGAAATAAAATAGCATAATACAGAAGGCAATAGAAGTTACTAGATGCTCCTGCATGAAGGATAAGGAGCTCTCAAAATGATGGTTATGCAGGACTATGTAAAATATATTAGATGAACCCATTTAAAAGGTCATTAAAGATTTCTATGAAACAGTATCAATCTTATGTTGAGTTATCCACATATTTTTTCATATATGTGTGTGTATGTATAAAAGATAGGGAAGAAGTAATATAAAGTCAATGGAAAAATGGAAATATACTTTTTAAAGTGTCTAATACTAGGAGAAAATATCATACCATGTCTTTTAAATAGATGTAAGTCAAATATACAGTATAAATCTTAAAACAAAAATTGAGATTAAACAATATTGAGAAAATTAAATACTAATGAATTAAAAATTAAATGTTTCAAAACAATTGAACTAAGAAAAAGTTTTCATGATAGTAGAGAATTACTAGGAATAAAACATAAGATAAATACTTAATGACCTTTTAAATGAGTTCATCTAATATATTTTACATAGTCCTGCATAACTATCATTCTAAAAGCTCCTTATCCTTCATCCAGGAGCATACAGCAACTTCTCTTGCCTTCTGAAATATGCTCTTTGTTATTTCCTATATGCTACATCTGGAGGTATTAGAATATTTTGAGTTTGTATAACTGGAAATGTTGTACTTTTAGTTTTCAAAGGTATGTTTGCTAAGTATAAAATTCAAAGAGGACATATCTGTTTTTTTCCTTTCTCTCAGTCCTTTAATTAGTCTAGTTTCTTACACACTTGGTCTTTTTTTTTCTTTCTAATGTGGAATAAGGTGGTATTTAATTTTGTTCTTCCATAGCTAATTTTTTATGTATATGCTTTTTATGTTTATGATTTTTTTCTTTATAATAAGTTTTATACAATTTCATTTTTGTCTATCTGGATATGATTTTATTCAAATTTCTTGTCAAAAGGTTCATTTTTCTTGCAAATGTGGTGTTATATGCTCAACTAAGTTTGGAAATTTAAAATCTTTAAATATTTATTGCCTACCTCTTTCTACTTTGAGAATTCTAATTGTATGAATATAAGTTTCTTGATTTGGACCCAGAGTGAAGTATTACATGACCAATCTGTAAATTCTTCATTTTTATTTTGGATAATTTTTATGGTTATATTCATTTATGTTTATAAATAATTTACAATGAGCAATCTATTATTAACCTCATGCAATGTATTCATTTCAGAAATATTTCTCTTTCAAAAGACTAAATAATTCCAAACCGCAATAAAAATTTCTAACTTACATAAATAGAATTAAAAAAAAATCTTCCTATAGTATAGGCACAATGGCAAGGTAGTTGTTTACATTAGTTCTTCTCTACAAAATGAGAATTTTTAAATGTGAGATTAATAACTCTAGAATATGGGGGCATAAATAGTTTTCAGCAAATAGAGAAAAATTTGCATGTATGTATTTTTATAATGTGCCTTGGGCCTCTGAATTAAAATTTTCTCTCACTTGTATTTTCTATATACAGGAGTGCTATCAATGTGCAGAATGGTAATGGTCATTTGCTTATTTATAAGCAAGAAATAAGGCTCTGCCAACACACTACAGCTTGCATCTTGCGTCTAAGACAAAGAAACCTGTTTCTCTTATCCTTTGTGTGTGACACCCAAGTACTTGACTGCAAAATTGGAAACATATTTGGAGGATGTCCTTGACAGATGTCTTCCACAAGGGTCCAGAGCAGAGTAGAAAGACAGGTCACCCTGCTAGAAAGAGGAACAGCTTGCCAAGAAGTCAGTGCACTAAGCAAGAGAAGGCCTCTTGAATTTACTGCTTGGCTGTGGAGTTGGGTCTGTTTCTTCCTCTTTGGGCAAGTTTTCCCTCCATTTTTATCCTGGAGCAAATGGCTGATTCTCAGGAGACAATGTGGAAGGGTTTTATGATCTTCAGGCATTGCCTTTGGACCTACAAAGACTAATCTGTTCCTAAAGCAATGACATTCCAGAAACAATGAGCTCACCTAGTGCCAGATCTTGGCTTATACCACCAGGCTTTGATCCAAAGAATCAGGGCTCCTTGGAGAAATGGCTGACTCTAGAACCAAGGTTGGCAGCAAATAAGACAACTTGAGTACCTGATGGTGCCAGAAAATAAGTGTCTTATAACAAAAGTGCCATACACGGGGTAGCCTAGGCAACAGGAATTTCTTCCTCATAGTGCTGGAGGCTAGAGAGTTCAAAATCAGGATGCCAGCATGGTCAGGATCTAGTGAGGGCCTTTTTCTTGGTTTATAGGAGATGTTTCCTTACTATGTACCCACATAGCAAAGAAAATGAGAGGAAAGTTTCTCTCTCATCCCTTCTTACTAGGCTGCCAATTTCATCATGAAGGATACACCTTCATGATCCAATTACCTCACAAATGTATTATCTTCAAATACCATAACCCTAGCTAGCAAGCTTTTAACACTTAAACTTAGGGGGATATGTTCAGCTCATGTCAGCAGGAAAGTGCTAAAAATAAACAAAACAGTACAACCAAGCAAGCAAAATCGAATCAATCCACTAAAAAGGGATATAGCATAGAGGCACAGGACTCAGTTGAAAAAATTACAAGCTCCAAAGTGGGAATAATTTAAGCAACAAAATACATGCATTAATATTGGATTATAGTTCACATCATAAATTATTATCTACATTGGCATAAATGACTGAGTAAATAAATGAGGGAGAGGGAATAGGCAAATCTCAAAAGCAGAGGAATTGCAAATAATCATGCAGACATTCTCCCTTCAGGGAAGCAGAGTGTAACTCCCCATTTTTCAAGACTTTTTTCCGAAGAGCACACTGCAGAAGCAAGCAAGAAAGAGCCACCTTACCATGAAACCTGACAATCATTACCACAGTTGTGATTCAAGGTGACACCACTAGTAGTACATCCCACTGGGAGCACGTAGCATTGACTGCAGGAGAAGGACCTTGGGTTTCTGCAGTGTTTCTCTCTGAAGTCTTCATTCCCTGTCTGGTCATGGAGGATGACATCAGATAAGATTCTGATTAGAGAAAACAACAAGAACAGCCCAGGTAATGGCAGTGATGGCTTTGGCAGAGGAGGGAGAGGGGCTGACTAGGGAGGACCCAAGGGGTTGTGAGGGAGCTGGTGAAGTTAATTCCCTTTCATTGCCTGTAGTAGCATGGCTCCTTCACTTAGTCGTAATCATCATATACTATTCTTGCTCACTGAGAAAGCCCACCTTCAAATACAGCAAATCAGAAGTTAATTTAAGAGATATTTTTGGACTCAATGATAATCAGTATTGGTAAAACTGGCTTAAACAATGTTTCTATTTAATGTGTATTTTAAAAGTAAACTGTCCATCAAGAATAAATAAAGCAAAACCACATTTACCACCACTATTCAACATTCTACTAGAAATTATGGTCAGAATAATTAGACGTGAAAAAAGAAAACACAAGACACTCAGATTAGAGAGTAAGAAGCAAAGCCATCTTTCTTGACAGATAGCATGACTTTCTATGCAGATAACCCCTTAAAAGCCATGAGGAAGCTGTTAAGGCTTATAAGCAAATGTGGAAAAGTTGCACAGCACACAATCAACCAAAACATCACCTGTGTTTCTATGTACTTACGGTAAACAACAGAAAAGGAAATTAATAAATGAAATACATTTACAAAAATATCGAGAATGAAATACCAGGATGTTGTGAGACATGCCCAACTCAGCGGGGTCAGCTCAGTTCTGGGTGTGGCTGAGGGGATTTACTGAGGACAGAAGACACCCTGTTAGGGAGGTTTGTCACCCAAATGGTACAAAAGAGAAACAAAGAAGAGCTTGCCTCTGTTTCTTTGGATGGGCTCGAGTCCTCATCTTCCTCTTGGATGTCATCTCCTGGCTTCCAGCATTGACTCTTCAGCTTTACAGTGCAGACCGTTTGGCCTCCTGATACAGCCTTGCATGGGATGCTGCAGCGAGCTGCAGACCCTCGGCTGAATCCTTTGGACTTCCAGCACATACACAGCCCTTTTGCATTCTTCCTCACCTGACTCTGTGGGCTGCACTTTTTTGTTTTTACTGTATTTAGTATGGGATCTCACTATACAGCTCAGACTTGTGGTGATTCTCCTGTTTCAGCCTCCCCAGTGCTGGGGTTACAGGTGTGCACCACCATGCCCACTCTCGGTGGCCAGCTCAGCATGCCCAGGGGCAGGGCCAGCACAGCAATGTGGTGCTGGGGATTCAATGCTGGTCCCTGCCCTTGCCTAAGCAGGCTTTCAGTTTGCTGAGCTGTCTTGCTGGTTCGGCTATGTGATCTAAATCAGAGACATTTGCTTCTCACAGCTGTGGAGGGTGAAGTAATATAGGAAAAATAGGTTAGTAGTTACCAGGGTGTAGTGAGAGGAGATAGGTAGTTATTGCTTAATGGGTAAATTGTTTTTGTTTTGGGTGATCAAAAAAATCCTGGAAAAAGATAAAGATGATGGTTGCACAATACTATGTGTCTAATTAACACAAATGAATATACACTTCTAAGTGGTTAAAATGGGAAACTTTATGTTATGGGTCCATTTTACAAGAAGAATGTATAAAAAGTTAGTGTACATTGAGAATTAGCTACAGAGAAAAAAGGTACCTTGTTCACTGGATATCTTTACTCATTAATTAGGGTCCAATCCAACTATTAAACTGCACAAAATTAAATCTCTATGTCTATATTTATGTTTCTACCTCATAATGATAGCTGCAAATGAAATGTTGCAAATGGGATTAGAACCTCTGAAATGGAGACTTAGAATGCAAATGGCACATTTTATGTTATATACAAGGTGTGACTGAAAAATACAGTGAATGTCTAAATTTTGAGAATTATTGCAGTAGACGACCTTGTCATTAGCCTTCCTCAAACGGCTCCTCCTCCCCGACACACTTATCCTGCGTTCTTGCCACTGTGTGAGGCAGTTCTGGAAACCCTTTTTATTGAGTGTCTTTAGTTACACTGTTTTGCCCCGAGGTCCTGATTCCATTCAAAGTGTTGGTCTTTCCCGCTAATTTTGATTTTGGGGAAGATCCAGAAGGCGTATGGTTCAGATCCAATGAATGAAGGGGCTGACAGCCCACCATAGTGTTTTCAGGGACCTGCCGTTCTGCTAGCTGGCACTTGGCAACAGCATTCACTGGATTTTACGTCACACTTCAGAAACCCTCACAAGCAAGGTCCTCTAGAACTGTTTTAAAAAAGTGGCAAAATGATGGGATTAGTGTGTTTGAAGCTAGGGGGAGTATCTGAGGGGTATTAATGCACTATATATATTTTTAAAAAAATTTGAATTAGTTATTTGGTACAGGGTCTTGCTACACAGCTCGGACTCATAGTGATCCTCCTGTCTCAGCCTCCACAGTGCCAGTATGTACAGGTGTGCACCACGATGCTCAGTCTCAGTGGCTGGCTCACCACCCAGGGCCAGCATAGCGTGTGGTCCCGGGGATCGAACCCAGGTCCTTGCACTTGCCAGGCAGGCTCTTAGACCATTGAGGTATCCCCCCAGCCCCCATAGCACTATATCTTTTACTGTGATAATTTTTTTTTTAAAATTCAAACATTCATAGTATACTTTGCTCTCATCTAGTGTTTTTTACAATGACAACAACACTCTAAATACTAGTAAAATTAGGGAACTTGAAGATAAATAACCAGAGGAGATAGAGCTCAAGCCCAGTTCCTTCTGGCTCTATGGTCTCCATATACTCAGGTACATACTGCTAACTTATGCAGTGTTATCTTTAATTTCCAATTTCTGAGCCAAGAAGCAAAAATAGCACTTGCATAAGGTCATTTTAATGGGATGGATAGGTGTGGAGAAAAAGTAGAAGTCAAATCAGCGGGTGTAGTAGGAGGAGAGAAAATCTGAGTCTGAAAACAGGGTTGTAGTTGCATAAATAAATACGAGGGAAAATTCTAATACTGTTCAAAGGCAGAGTGACAGTGCTTACTGGGCCCTAGAAGTAAACTGTTAACCTTGGAATTATCCCAGGAAGACAGGAGTGGTATGCAGCTGGTGACAGGAAGAGGGACTTGGGGGCCTTTCATACCCTAACATACTCAGGAATGTGTCCTCATCTCCTAACCAAAGGAGACCCGTATCACCAGCAAAATTGATGTTATTTGGCTCACAGGCCCCAGATACCTGAAAATGCAAACCCCTCTATAGATGATTTCTTCTCTGTGGAGATAATTACAGAGTTAATGCATAATCCAAGGAACAAAGGAAGGGGAAAAGTAAAACTGTTACACAGAGGTTATATTTTTCCTCTCTTCCTCCCAAATTTGATCAGTAATAACTAAGATTATACCTGATTACATTGTCTTATGTGTCTAGGCACGCATAAGGTCAAAATTTATTTTTTTACTCTTTTTTTTTTTTTTTTTTGCCAGAGAACCCAGCTTCCATTGTTGCTGTTATTACCTATGTCCTTAGGTGTAACTGAGCTAGGTACACAGGCACCTATCCCTGTCCATAGTCACTGATGGGGCTGGGTGGGAGTGGTAGGGAGGAAGGCTCCCTTCCCACCGCTGGAATTTCTGGCATTGAAGGCTATTTCTACAAGTCTGTTTCTGTAACTAGAAGACAAGCCATGGTCTCCTTCCATAGCTACGGCGGATGAAATTAAGCTGACAAATCATCTTCACAGCCTGAGGAGGCTCAGCAGAGCTATCTAGAGACACAAAGACCACTGACGCTCCTGCTGTAGTCGGGTCTCACATTTCCCCCAAGAGACCTAAGTGATAGAATTTTAGAGAACTTGCCAGATTTTTATATTTTAATAAGAGAAAAAAAAAAAAACCTGAAGCAAGTCTATTAATTCAATGAGAATTTTACATATTTATGGATGCAATTGCCAGTCCCTTAGGACTCTCAGGGCTTTTCACTATGGGAAAGAGCATATTGAAGCTGAAAGAAAACATTTCTAAAAATACAGCATAGAAAAAATTTTCGAGGCATTCATGATGTTGTTATCTAACAAACAACAATATACATGCAAATAGAGATGTTTCCTGGCCTACCATGTGTAGAACTACAAAAATGAATGGGAGCTTCGATGTTAATAACACTGTGGAAAATACCTGAAAACATGTTGATTAAATTTGATCCCCGAGACTTGAAACACTGCAAAGTCGTGACCACTTTAGGCAAATAGTTGTGTCTGCTGCTGGTTCTCCAGAGCCCACATGGCACATAGTACATGGTAGGTGGCATACTCACTGCAAGGAGGGTTGGTGAAACCACCGAAGTTGACGTTAGTGTTGGCGTATGACGACGCTAACTGAGCTGTGGGCAAAAGACATCCTAAATGGTTACAACAGAGTCATATGAGAGGATTCTGTATTGTTAGGGAGGGGTGCTTCAGTCCAAATCACTGAGCCTGTGAATGTAAATCTAAAATAATCATACTTGTAGATATTTTTGGATTGGGAAAAAGCAAAAACTTATAAATTAAACTCATTCTTGAGTTTGTATCTCTCTAATTCATATATATATATATATATATATATATATATATATATATATATATATATATATATATACTTGTATTTTGGGGGTGGGTTTCCAGGGTGTTCAGGGTCTCACTACTAGATCAGACTTGTAGTGATCCACCTTATTACAGCCTCCCAGCCTCCCCAGAGCTGGGATTATAGCCATATGCCACAACACCCAGTTTCTGTGTCAGCATGCCCCAGGGGCAGGGCCAGCACACCAGGCCCAGGGATCAAACTCCTGGCTCCTGCACTTGCTTGCAGGTGCTTTAATCTGCTGAGCTATTTGGCTGGCCCTAATTTATACTTGTGCTTCAGTTTTGTCCTGTTATTTCATCTGACTTATGGGGAGATATCAAGATCCTTTGGTATCTTGGTCTAATTTCTTCTAGTTTTGATTTGCCTGAACGATTGTAGTGTCTCACCATGCCCTCCACTATGGAGTATCACTTTCCTCACAGTCACATAGTTCTTATTCTTGGTCATATATGACTTAGGCAATCTGACATTCCACAGTTCATCATTAAAGTGGTAGTATGTGTAGGAATCTCTGAGAACCATGTTAATATTCAAATTCTTGCTCATGAGGCCCATAGGAGAGGCCAGAGTTCTGTAATCCTAAGGGGGTTCTGAGTGGGCCTGATGCTTCTGGCTCATTGTTATGGTGTGTGTCTAGTTGTCGCTCCAAAGCCTCATGCAGTCATTGAGGCACAGTTCTACAGTTTGTGATTAATTCATAATCCAAGACTGGGATTATGGGTCTGAGTACTGCTGGGATTATGGGTCTGAGTACTGCTGGGATTATGAGTTTGAGTGCAGGCGGATAGCCTGAATGTAACATAAGAGAGACAGACTTGCTCTCTGTACCCATTGTTGCTGTTACCCCTCCCTCTTGCTCTTGCTGTTTTGCTGCCTTCTTCTGCTATGAATGGTTGCTCCCTGCCATGTGCCCCTCTGCCTTGGAGCCAGCTGAGTATGGACGGAAGCCTCCAGGAACTGTGAGCTAAATAAACCTTTCCTTCCCTCATTTTGGGTGTCAGGTATTTGTCCCAGCAACAAGAGAAGAGCAACTGAGACACTCATGTACCATATACTGAATAGCAAACTTTCACTCTTGTCGCATATTTATGCATACAAGATACAAAAGGTGCCAGACTACACTACTTTTTCTCCTAGCCTTAAGTGATTTTAAATCAGTGGCCCTGCTTCTTCTGGTGAGAGTTTTATTCCCTTCTAGAATTTTGATCTATACTCATAAGGGAAATAAACCAGACACACATATACAAATATCGTATAGTCTCCCTAGTATAAGAAATCAAAAGAAGAAATACAAATAGGAAGGTATAACAACTAAAAAGAATTTAGTCAGGTAGTTAGGGTAAACTGAACTGCATATGTTGCAGGGTAATAATCAGCTTTTCTTCTGGATGGTTAACAACCTAAGTTTGCAGATCAAAAATTGGAGAAATGGAAAGGCTGCAAGGTCAGCCAACATTTTAGCCCTAGCCTTGCAATGTCAGTGAAGACTCAGGACATAGGAGAACCTTTACTGCAACATCATGGAACTCAGTTGTGCCCCAAAGTTTCTGATCAAGGAGATTATGGAGCCAGAGAGGAATGCAATCGATGATCTATAGTGTGCCTAAGGAGAGTCACATGGAGAGAAACTTTCTCTCAGGCTTTCATGGAGAGCAAACTGATCAAGCAATGGCTGTGTTTCATCCATATGGCTGACACTGACAAACGATCTACAAAGTGAGGTACATGGTTATAGAATAAACCCTGAGGGGACTTGACTGACCTCATCAGATACCAAAGTCGCCTTTTTTGTTATATAGGTCTTGCTTTATCTTGGTCTTAACCATCCAGCAGAAAAGCATAAAAATGAGATATATAAAATAAGGCCATAATAATAAGCTGAGCTGTAAATGGCTCTATCAACAACTTCTTTGGATAACCCACTAATATTGTGGACTGCTGGATTGTGTTGGATTGTTTTGCTGAATTGAAGCACCTATAATAATTGAATGACAACAGAATACTGATCTTTGACAGTACTAACCAAAAAAAGGGGGGATACAAAGGAAGAACCATTCTGTGTTTGTGTAAACAGTACAGTTAGGATAAATATGCAGTACTTTTGCATAATTCTATGAGAAGAAAGATTTGTGCTAATATTGTTTGGACAGGATGTCCTGTCTGCTTCTTGTACTATGGATAATAACCACTAGGAAGATAACAATGTAAAAAGTATTAATTATTGAAACTGTACTATAATTTAGCTTTTAAAAAGATAAGTATACAGCTACATTCTATTAATTCATTGATTAGAGGCATCTACTCTAATTGTGTTTGTAAATAGATTATGTATGCACCTTGCACAACAAAAAACCACTATGAAACCAATATTCAATGTATTAATTATTGAATCTGTCCTGCTGATTTGATTTGAAACTGTCTCATTGCTATTTGTTCTTCAAGAAAATAAAAAAAATAAAATTTTGTTCCCACTTCCAGCTGAGTCCCAAGATCACCCCTGACTACATTGAGCTCCTCTGCAGCTCTTCTCTTATAGGGTTGGGCACGTTGTCCTCAGGATGTGAAGGGTCTCACCTGCATAATTTCAGGAATTTTTTTCCTAGCATTGTCTCACAATGATTTTTCCAAAATCTCCTGCAACCTGGCTTCTACCAGCTGCTGTGGTGGTAGCTCTGAAAGCTTGGTCCTTTTCACAGATCCATTTCATTTTTCACCTTCATTTCTTTCTTTCCTTCTTTCTTTCTTTTTCTTTTTAAATTAATTTTATTGAGAAACAAATAGCAATGAGACAGTTTCAAAACCAATTAGTAGGACAGTTTCATTAATTAATACATTGCATATTGTTGCCTTCATTGTGGTTATTCATAGTATAAGATGCAGATATGATATCCTGTCTAAACATACAAGATACAGACATGATAACCTGTCCAAACACTATTATGGGCCACAGAGGAAAGTGATCAATGATGTACAGTGTGCCTAAGGAGAGTCACATGGAGAGAAAACATTCTCTCAGGCTTTCACAGAGAGCAAATCAGTCATGCAATGGCCGTGACTCATCCACATGGCTGACACTGACAAAGGATCTACAAACTGTGGTAGAGGGTTTCAGGCTAAATCCTGAGGGGATTTGATTGACCTTGTTAGATACAAAAGTTACATTTCTTGTTATGTAGATCTTGCTTTATCATCTTCATTTCACAGTTCTTTGTGAAGCTCAATTATTCACTTATAGTGACCGTGCTAGACCTGAAATTAATCATTCTGTGTGGATGGTGTTATGGCCTGTATCCGGTTGAGGGCTCTTACCAGGTGACTGGATTCTGAGGGTATCAGTTGACTCACTGTGAGGAGGTGGGACCCAGCCAGAAGAGGTGGGGCAGAAGGGGCACAGCAGCAGGATGGCTCTCCTTTCCCAGCTCCTCCTCTCACTCTCTGCTTCCTGTCTACCAGGAATTGAGAGGCTATCACCTCTGCCATTCCCTTCAGCCATGTTTAATCTTCCTCGGAGCTCGACAGTCATGGTCTAAAACATGAGACAAAATAAAATTCTCCTCCTCTGAATTGTGAGTATCAGGTACTGTATACAGCAACAAGAAAGGGACTAAGACAAGCAGGCTCTACTGCCACTGCCCCAGTCACAGGCATGAGGAAGCCCCCTTGAATGCTCAGCTCCTTCATTCAGAAGAAGCTCACACCTCTTTCACTCTCTTCCACTCTGCAGCTAGAAGGATGGTTTTGAAATACAATTATAATGATGCCCTTCTTTCTTTTCACCCAAAAGACAGATCACTTGTCCATTCTCTTCCTGTGTCAGTGAGCTCGGTAATCCCCCACTCTCCCACTGAGAGCCTCACAGAGAGATTCAGCTCTGGCTGCACCCTTCTAGCACATCTCAGAGTACCATCCCCTACCCTTGCCTTGGGGTCTCTGGGATCAGTAGCCCAGAGCATAGATCACTGCTGTTTTCATTCTGCAGTTATAACCCCAGAGAGATCTTCATTTTAATTAAGTTCTGTGCAGTGAAGAGAATTTTTCTTTTTATTCTGTGTCAGCTCTTCCAGGTATCTGAGCAGGGATTTAGGTCGCCTGCTGCTCCACATCACCAGGGCTTCCTTGCTGTCTGCACTCACTCCATAGGGCATCTCTCAGCTCGCCTCGTGTTCAGTTCCTCACTGGAGTTTTCAGGCTGGCCTCTATACTGGAAAGCCCTCCTCACCCAGCTTCTGGCCACAGGGAATGCTCAGTTGTATAAGGGGTGTTCTCTAACTCATTCCATAAATTGAACTGCTCTCTTACTCTGTTTTCCATAGTAATCTGATCATCTTGTGAGGGGTTTACCATGATCTCATCTAAAGATATCTGCTCTCCCTCTAAAAGCCACATTACTTGCTGGAAGAGCAAGGGCATGTCAATTTTTTTAAAATTAATTTTATTGAGAAACAAATTGCAATGAAACAGTTTCAAAACAGGTTAGTAGGACAGCTACAATAATTAACACATTGCATATTGTTATCTTCATAGTGGTTATTCATAGTACAAGCTGCAGACATGATATCCTGTTGAAACGCTATTAGTACAAAATCTTTCTTCTCATTGAATTAAGAGAAGGTAGTTGTATATCTATCCTAACTATTTTGTATATACAGATACAAAATGGTCCTTCATTTGAATCCCCTTTTTTTGTTTAGTTTTGTCAGAGATGGGTATTCCATTGGTATTTAAATATTGTAGGTGTGCGAATTCAGCAAAATAATCCAACATAGTCCAGTAGTGCATAATAGTAGCGGGTTATCTGTAGGACTAGGGCCACATCAATTTTGTTCTACACTGTATGTAGCCTCTGAGCACAACATGGCACATAACAAGAGCGAACCTCTGCTGAGCTTTCTATTTGACTCCCCACAATTCCATTTTACAGATGAGGAAACTGAGGGATGTTGAAATTAAAACTAATTATCCCAGGTCACAAAGTCAGCACCTGGAATGAAATTAAAACCAGGCAGTCAGGCCTCTATTGTATAATATATTGTTATTACTCAGTGAATTTTTCTGATTCTTCCTGAGTGTTTATGAACTCTCACACTGCCTAACAGAAGCCTCTGAAAGACGTCTCATTTCTCCATTTTTCCTTCACTGGGGTCCTCTGTGGTCACCACTACAGGCTGAAGGGGTCCTGGGTCTAAGCTCATTTCCACAGCAGAGTTGGCTGGCCAGCCCTGAGGCAGTTCACGTTACTGGCAGCCTCCTTCCCCCTAAGCTACTCTAGAAATCCTGAGAAAACAGTTAGAAGGGCCTTTTGTAATGCTTCCCCCACCCCATCACTCCCATCAAGGCAGATTTGGACTCAGCAGGTCCTCCACAGGGCCCTAAAGTCTATATCTCTAATCACGTTTCAGGTGATGCTGATAGCACTCATCAGCAGACGGAGCTTCTGCGGTGGGAGCTAGAGCTTTTGTTCCTCTGTGTTCTCATGTCCCAGTGTTTGTTTGGAACTGGCGCAACTTGCATGCAGGTGGAGGTGAGATTAAAGGGATGTGGCAGGGCTGGGGAGATAGCTCAGTAGAATAAGTGCTTCCCTGGCAAGCATAAGCGCATGAGTTCAATACCAGGTTCCACAAAAAAAAAAAAAAAAAAAAAAGAAAGAAAGAAAGAAAAAAAAAAGGGATACAGCAAAGCACCACGATGGGGACCCAGGTGTATTCAATTAGCTTGGTTTCTTTTCCATTTTGTTCATCTCAACACGACTCAATATCAAGTCTGTATGGATCTTAACATGAGACATTCTAATATTTCCACTGGGATATTTAAACATGCACACGTGTGTGCACAGGCATACACACAGTTCTTGGCTTGCTCATTTTTTTAAAAAAAGAAATCCAATCAATGCATTTAAAACATCCATCTAATATGTAGCATATTTTTGAAAAGTAGTCCTCTTGGCCTCTTTGCAAGTTAAACTCACTCTCTGCTCACCTAACCTCCAGATGCTCTCTGCCTAGCCATTAAATGCGGCTGGTGAATTGCACTAAGGGCTTCTCCTTGCTTCTGGGTTCTCACCATTATTGCAAATCTGCAAATTGTCCAGCACTGCGGCTTTGAAGGCTGTTCGCTCCCAAGATTTCTATTATGAATTTGCACTTAATCTTCCCCCCCGACACATCTTTTAGGTTTCCTATTTAATTCTTTGCCAGATATACCTTTAGAAGTCCCCATGGCCCAGCCTGCTCTGTGGCCGCTGTCCTCTGCCCTCCTGCCTTCCACATGCCTGTGGCTGCTGCCTCCCTGGCAGTGCGCAGTGCTGGCTGGTCAGTGCTTTTGGGAACTTTCCTAAGGAGCTGATGGAGGAACTTCTCTTGGTTGGGAATTCAGTTATTGACATTTTGACTGACATCAAGCATGAAAATCACATTACCCTGGTTGTATAAAACCTTCACTGGCTACCTGTAAAGTACGGGATTATGTGTAAAGTCCTAGTTATTAACTTACAAGTCCTTAAATTGACTTGGGTTTGAATACCTCAGAGACATTCTGGAACCATACATCCCCAGTCGTTTCCTTTGGTCTCACTCAATTGGATTAGTTCTTTTTGGCTGAAGACATTGAGCTACAGGGCATTTTTAATGTTTGCTCTCTACTTATGGAATTTATTAACCATGGAGGTCAGGCTGTCTTACTCTCTGTCAAGCGTTTAGTCCAAATTTAAGAGGTATCTTTTCCAGATTGCTGATTTGGTTAAATAAGCCATAAATCAAACCAGTGTTGTTTTGTTCTTGAATTACTGCTCTTCTTCGGTACTTTTATGAATCCACTTTAGAGTTTGTCTGACATATCACAATTAAATTTTATATTATTCATGTGTATATACTTTCACAAGCTGACTTGAAAGACTGTCAAAGTGAATTTACTAATTAAGTGCTTTTGTATGACATATTGCTTTTCCTCATCTGCCTCAGAAGGACATGACAAGGACAAAGAGATGCTATGTGTGAAAGTGCCTGGATTGCAAAACATCAGGTATTAAATTCAATTATGTTCATATATTTAACCTTATTTTGGTTATTAATCAATCACTCCACAGTTACTGTGTTCAAAAATTAATTGTTGAATGGATGAATGAATGCCAAACACACGAGGGAATGTGCAGGTGTAGGTCATGGATTTCTTTAGCAAATTTTAATTTAACATCTTTCAATAATACATAAGTATGTCTAAAGTTAACTAAGAGTAAAATATTTAAATAGCATGCTGGGACAACAAAGAGAAATGTGGCACACAGGACAGCACCCAATTAATAACAAGTAGAGTCCACACATGACTAAACTTGTGCAGTTTCTGAGGTGAGGGCAGTGCCTTCAGTCTGCCGTGAGGAAGAAGCTGACCATGAGAGGTCAGATGTCCACTGGATCCACATGTATGTGAGGAACAGGTTAGAAAGAAAAGGTGATGAGTCTGTGATGTGTACGAGATGGAATGACAGCAGGAGTGAACAAATCACCATTTTTTTTAAGTTGTAGGAGGAAAAGGGGCATCGGAACCAAACCCATTTGGCTGGAAAATGACTCAAAAATAGATAATAAGTAGGGCTTTTTATATAATTAAATTACCAAGTCAAAAAGTTCCTCCCTCTTTTACTTAAGGGGAAGAAGATATTTCTTTTATTTTTCTACAAGTCTCAAGATACCTAGCTGGATCTAGAGAGGGAAGGTAGGCGAGGCTGGGGGCTTAAGGAAGATTCTTCAGGGAAATAAGGTCACGATCATGCTGGTTGCATTTTCTTTCTGTTCTGGCTTGAGGGTGGGTTGGTGAGATAAGGAAAAGATCTGAGACCCAATGCTGGAATGTTATTATTTGACAATTGCTGTAAACATATATTAAAAAAATATGAACTCTCCATCAAGGCTCTTGCATGTCAGTTTGTGAATCCTGTTTGGAAGGATATGTATTCTCAATGCAGTATTACTTGGTGAATTCAACTGAATTCAATTGAATTCACCAAGTAATTACCACAGTCTGTTCTGGGTCATCATGGTTGCTGCTGTCAGGAGTAGCGGAGGTCATAGAGGTTAGAATCTACCTGTCAATAAGCTTCACATAGGAAATGTCTGTATTGTGTGAGAGACAAAGATCAAATGAGTACCAAGATCAATATCAAGTATTGTGAGTTTTTGTTCCTAGAATGCAGGGTGGGACCGAGGAAGGAGAGAAAGGAGAAAGTCCTGGTGGAGTGGGAATCTCAGGGGAGTAAGTCTCATTAGCCACAATGAAGCTCATGGACCAGTATCCCTGGCATCTTTTGGAAGCAGGCTCAAACCCTGTCTCAGGCATACTGAGCTAGCGCCTGGGATTAGACAAAACCTCAGGTGCTTCACATGCACATCCAGCATTAGGAAGCATTGTGATACAAGTTGCCAATTAATCTGGGCAGGTTGGAGAACATCAACCAGAAATGCCCAGGAAAAGAAACCCTTGAAGAGGTCCAGATGTAGCTTTGAGTGCCCCGCAAGTCTTCCTCAGGCAGGTATGGAATTTAGTACACCGTGGTACCAGACAGGTCTGAAGAGGTCTTCCAAAGGGGAAATGAGAACCTTCACTCACTCTACTCATGAGATGAGTTGTAGGTTTTCTGGCTTCGGTGACTTCTGGGATAGAAAAGAATCTTCAGAGAAACAAAGTGAGATTTCTCGGTCAGGATTTAAAAGGTACATATTCAGAGAGAATAGAATACAGGTCCTTTTCAGAGAGGTCCACTGTAGCTTGGTGTGGGGTTTTTACGTGGCCTTGAGGGTGTCATCAGGATGGGTGCTCCTACTGGCTGCCAGCTTACCTGTTTGGTAGGCTGTGCCAAGGTGCAAATCATTCACGTGTGTCAGAAGGAAAGTATCTGATCACTCAGTAGTGTTGCTTCCTCCAGGATGGTGGTCTGTCGGAGGAAAAATAGAGGCTCAATTTACAGGTGAAAAATAAAGACACTTCTTCCCAGCTTACAGGTCTATGATTTCTTTATATGCCTCAAGAGTTTGTTTGGAGTGAGTTTCCTGGAAGAGAAACAAGCATTGTAACTTTGGGTCATGTTTGTAATGGGAAACCCAGTTTTAAAAGTATGAATGTCCTTGTCCCTCTTCTACCATCTTTAAGTCTTCTGTCCTGCCTCTGACCTCACACATGGCATCAAAGAGAAGGGTTGACTTCAAATGCAAAGTGCTACTTCATGATCATTTGTGTCAAAACACACTCTTAAATACAGAGAGAAACAGAAATATAGTATTTGGAAGGAAGGCATAGGCTTAGGAATAAGCAAGACCTGAAAATGCCATCCCTGGCATGCCCAGTCCTATATGTAAGCGTCCTACCTGGGTATGATTTGTGCCATGGCTTTCCAAGGTTAAAAAAGAAAAAGAGATACATATGCAAAAACAAGCACATCACCTTCCCGGTACTGGGTTTGCATTCAGGACCTTGTGCTTGTTAGGCAGTCGCTTATGCTGCTGAGCTTTCTCTTTGGCCCTCCTGTTTCTATCATATAAAGTACAAGCCTTTCTGGTTTAAATTAGAGTAGTTCCTTACAGGGCAGGGAGAGAATACATATAAATGGAGCTGGCAAAACCCAAGTACTAATGCCCAACAGAATAAGCTATGAATGAACAGCTCTGCTGTAACCTTCTTCATATGCAAAGGGTTTGTCATGCCTGGGATCAGTGGAATAATTACACTATAGAGCACATCTTACGTCTACAATAAATCCTTCCCTTCCTCCCACTTC
>PVKA01015272.1:0-50452 GCA_004027165.1 Ctenomys sociabilis
TGTTAAGACTGTGGTATTGGATATTAGTTTTTTCATGTCCATTAAGATTTGTTTTACATGGTTGGCTGCTCCCATGTTTAGTGCATAAATAATTTATGAGTATTATCTCTTCCTGTTGAATTCTTCCCCTAACCACTATATAGTGTCCTTCTTTATTTCATTTGATTATTCTTGGTTTGAAATTGAGATTGTTTGAGAACAAGATTGCTACCCCTACTTTTTTCTGTGGTGCTGGGGCATGCAGTATTGTTTTCCATTGTTTGACTTTAAGTCTATGAATGTCCTTTTGAGTTAAGTGTGTTTCTTGTATATAGCATATTGTTCAATTTTGTTTCCTAATCCACTGTGCCAGTCTATTTCTCTTAATTAGTGAATTGAGTTCATTTACATTGATGGTTATAATTGAAATGTGTTGATTTATGATTGTCACGCTATTTACCTGCTGTTGTTTACTCCTTTTTGTCCTGTGTTTAGTTGTTTGCCCTATTTAGTGGGTTCCTTCTGTTGTCACTCGTGGAGTTCTTGTCATTGTGGTCCCTCTCTGGACCATCTTTCAGTAGCCTGTGGAGGGCTTTGTTGTCAAGAAATTCTTTAGCTGTTTTTTTGTGATGGAAGTATTTCACTTCATCAAGTTTGAAAGAGAGTTTTGCAGGGTATAGTAGTCTGGGCTGGAGTTTGTTTTCATAGAGGACTTGAAGTACTCTGCTCCATGCTCTCCTTTGCTTCATGGTTTGTGAAGAGAAGTTGGCCGTAATTCTGATGGGCTTTCCTTTGAATGTGATCTACTTCTTTTCTCTAGCAGCTTTCAGTATAGTATTCTTGTGTTGGATTTCTGGGATCTTGACTATTATATGTCTCAACGTGTTTTTAGTTGGGTTGAAATTATTTGTGTTCTGTATGCTTCAATTACCTGAATGTTAGATTGTTTCCTCATATTTTGGGAGTTTTCTGCTATTACTTCTACCCATATTCTTTTGATATCATTTGTATTGACTCCTTCCTTCTCATTGTTGCCTATTAATCTCACATTTTTCATCTTGGCATCTTCTTGCAGGTGATGGATTATTTTTTCCTGCATCCTAGTTGTTTTTAAGAGACCTTTTCTCACCTTTTCACCAGATGCACCAGCGTCTTCAAGATCTGAGACTCTGTTTTCACTTTCATTCAAACAGTTTTGTAAACTTGTGATTGAGATTTTATGTTCTTCTATATCTCTTTGATTCTGCTTCATGTGATCTATTTCTTTCCTGTATTGCTCATTCCAGGAATCCATCATATTTCTAATCTCCTCTATTTATTTTTGTCAGCTATTAATTTTTTTACTGCAGAGTTTTTCCAAATTGGTTTTCCTCCATACATTTCTGGAATTGATTCTCTACTACAGATGTTATGATTTCAAAGATTTCTTTTTTATTTAAGAAATTATTTCTGCTTTGCATTCCTCTTTACCCTTTTGCTATTGTTTCTTTGTCTGAGACACAGTTAATTCATATGTTTCAGCTGGAATAGTGTTCTCTGGACTTGTTCTGTGTGGGCATTGGGTTTCTCCCATATCTTTCTGGATTTGATTCTTTACTTCTGATGCTATGTATTCAAAAATTTCTTTTTCTCTTTCAGGCATTAATTCTGGTCTGAATTACTTTATACCTTTCTGCTGTTGTTTCCTTGCTTCCAACTCTGTTAATTTGTTAATTTTAGTTGTGTTAGTGTCTTCTGCACTTATCATTGGTGAGCTTGAGGCCTGTGATTGCATTTGGTTCTTTGTTTTTATCATGACTTATGGCTCTGTTCTTTCACTTTTTGTGTAGAATTTTGGTGCAGTTCTAACCTTAGTACCTTATGAAATTTAGGTATTGTTATACCAAGTTCTAGTTCATGTACTTTTTCCTGGCTTGGATCTGGCTGCTATGCTCACCTCCTTCCTGTTGCTGTCCTTGGAGTTGAGCCTGTTGTGCCACTTTGATAAGATATTCTGTTTCTGGATTAGATGCATGATTTTGACCCTAGTCTTAGTGCAAGGACTTCAGCCTCAGAGTTTCTCCCCAGGCCTGTATGTCAGGCCTGGGCTGGGTGTGGAGGGGTATGGGCAGGCAGAAGAGTACAGAAGCTCTCTCACACAGTTACTGGGCCTGAGCTTTGGCGGGTCTGCTGAGCTCCCAAAAGAGTAGTAGATGTTCTCATTCGCTGGACAGTCTGTGCTGGGTCTTGGGCCATGGGGCAGGAGTTGAGAACACTGGGAAAGGTCTTTCTAGGGTGGCAGATTGGGCAGACTGTGTTGGGTCTGGGGTGCCAGGGCAGGAGTTGAGAATGCTGGGAAAGGGCTCTCTGGTGCAATGGGCCTGGAGTTTGCACTTACCAGATAAGCTGTGCTGGTTGTGGGGCTCGGGGTGGAACTGGAGAATGGTGGGAAAGGTCTCTCTAGCACAGCAGGCCTGGAGTTCTCACTCACGGGCCGAACTGTGCTGGGTCTGAGGCCACAGGGCAGAACCAGAGAATGCTGGGAAAGGTCTCTCTGGTGGGGCAGGCCTGCAGTTCTCACTCACAGGCCAAGCTGTGCTGGGTTTGAGGCCATGGAGTAGAACCAGAGAACACTGGGAAAGGCACTCTTCTATTCTGTTCCATGAGATTGTTCTCCCTGCTTTTCCTCCAAACCACAGTCTATATTTTATTCATTGTATATCTTTTACATTAGGCTCTTCCTATGTAACAAACCCAGTGGTTATAATTCTGTTTCCACAAATTACTGAGAACATGCAGCATTTTCTGAAGTTGCTAAGTTTGCATATTTGAGAGCTTTTATTTGAATAGATATATAAGCATTATATGTAAAGAAAAGTAATCAAACTACAAAATTGGTCTTCAATCAAACATATTGTCCATGCACAAATATGCTTATGTAATTATTAATGGCATCAAAACAGGATGAAATGCTCAAGACAAATAAGATAAATTAAGGACAGCAAGTCTTTTGGCAGGAATAAATTCAAGATTCATAAAGTTATCAAAATTAGGACATAGGATTTGTTCCTAAACACAGAATTTAAAAATGGAAATAGATGCATGTGAGCTGGCTGACACCTGGCATAAAACCTGTCTGTTCATATCTGTGCATCATCTCAAGATAACAAGCAATAGGCTCAAGATGTCTCTTGGGTCCAAAGAGGAAAGAAAATGAGAATTCATAGTCATTATTCCTACTTCACAGCGGTTTTACATAAGGCACATGGTCAGTAGTGATATGTGTTGATGGACATCTTGCCATGTACACTAATATGGGAGCTTTACAATGTCCTTATTACATTATACATTCATTTGCATCATTTGGGGTTTTTATAATTTTTTTCTATGAGATTGGTTGTTTCATGTCTTTTTTTACTGTGTTTAGTTTTAGTAGAAATACTTTCACAAAATGAGCTCAGCTCTCCTTGTAAAGGCAGGAAAAGGCTCACAATTAAATTTCTATAGATATTTCAGTTCTCCTTCAGTCTCTGATCTGAAAAGTTCTGCTTTTTGTCTTATTCCATCAGATTTGCTTGTGGAACGTGGTGGAGCATCCTTGTATTTTTAAAGTTATAACTCACATAGATTCTCATGTAGCTCCTCTGCTCTGAACCCCACTCTTCCAACGCTTTGGTGAAGATCTGGACCTCCTCCTCTGGGGGGGTGGTACCCCGAGCCCAGCTCAGGTGAAGCAGAGAAGAGCTGCACAGCCCACAAATATCCTCCCATGCTTGTCTTCCGTGGCAACAGCATTGTCACAAAAGAAGGATTTCAAGAAGACCAGATAATACTGCTTCAAAAACTTTGAGACCTACTTAAATGGAATACTGTGTTTTCAAAGGCATTCAAATGTAAATATGTTTACCAACGTGTTCATCAAAATATAATTTTAATGTTTCTATTTGTTGTTTCCAACAGTACTCTCCACTTATCTAGTGATTTCTACTAATGAAATGGCTTGTTCCCCATAGAGGAAAATAAATGAAGCATTGCTATAAACAGATAACTATAAATGTAAACAGATCTGCTCTCCCACTCTCTGCTATATATACTCATGAAAAAGAAGGAGGACAAAGAACTCGGTTTTATTTTTGCTCATCCCCATGAAGTCTACCAAGGGAAACATTACCTTTTTTTATTTCCAGGATTTATGTAATGCAGCACAAAAGTATTTTCAGACATCCATTCAGTTCATATTTGATCTTAGGGATAATAGGAAGACAGCCTTTTCCCCTCTCACTACTTTTCACAAGTCAAGGATCTATGCCTTTGGGGGGAAAAAAAAGAAGAAAAAAGAGCTGCCTCTGAAGCTCTAGGGAGTCCCATGGCCAGCTGCTCTTTCCTTGTGGTATGCATCAGATGATGCTAAGACAACACAACAAGCACCATGGTGAGTGCAAACTTGATAGTAGCATAAGTAGCAAGTTTAGGTGGCGTAAAGAAAGTTTAAGCGGGAGCATTTGTGCGGGTCAGTTGAATAAGTATTGTGGCAGAGATGTCTGAAGTTTCTAGAAGGTATTACAGTTATCAGCCGTTTTGAAGGAACGCAAGAGACATTTTTTCATGGTTACTTTTATTTTGTTACTTTTGTCTGTCTCCACATGTAAGGAATACTGTACAAACATGCCTAAATTTAACATTTATTTTACTTATTTCTAATAGAATATGTTTTGGGACAGTTTTAGGCTTGATGTGAAATCGGGAGGAAGACGCCCCTAGAGTTGTCCCCAATGTCCTATGCTCAGGCATATGCAGAGCCTGCGCTGCTATTCGTGCAGCCGTCACGAGCATATGTTGGTCAACGTTGGTGAATACACACTAACACATCATGCTCACCTGAAGCCTATACTGTAGTTTGTATTAGGGGCTCCACTCTTAATGTTGCACATTTCATGAGCGTGGTTGCACCTAGGGTGACATATATCTACCATTTTCATATCACACATAATAAATGCATCCATTGCTAAAACTCTCATGTGTTCTATCTATTCATCCTTCATTGTGCTTTGACCAGCAATCAGGGATTTTTTTTTTAATTGTCTCCATAGTTTTGATATTTCCAGAATGTCATACATAGTCATGTGACATTTTGCTCAGAGATGGGCTTATATTAAGTGGTGCTTCTGGAAGATTGCATCATCAAGGTGAAACAGCTGCCACCTTTGTGTAAGTACACTCTGTGTTGTCCCTGCAATAATTAATTGTCAAATGTTGCTTCTCTCAAATGTATGCCTATTGTTAATGGTTTAGTGACTGTTGTTGAAGTGACATACTTTAGTCTTTTGACCTTGGCTTCTTCCACCTTGCAAAATGCACTCAAATTTCTTCCATTTACCTGGCTTGGCAGTCCCTTTCTCTTCAGCACTCAGCACTGCCCCCTGTCTGCCTGTACTGCAGTCTGTTTACCCACTCATCATTTGGAGGACCACCTCGTTGCTTCCAGCTTTGAGCCCTGAATGCTCAAACTGTAAACATCCCTGCACATGCTTTTGTGTGGATCAATGTTTCAGCTCCCTTCTGTAAGTACCAAGAAGCATGACTGCTTAATTGGACAAGATTAATTTGGAGCAATTTTATGGTATCCTCTCCTATAATATTAGAAATAACATTTTCTTCAAGTGTTTCTATTTGATTTTAGTATTAGGGTAATATTGGCCTCATAATATCACTGAGGAACTGGCCCCTCTATTTCTGTCTTCTGAGAAAGATTATAGAAGATTGGTATAATTTTTCTTTAAGTGTTTGGTAAAATTCATCAGGGAAAGCGACTGGGCCTGGTGTTCCTTGTTATTAATTATTGATACAATTTTTACTTGCTGAAATACATGTTCATTTCTCATGTTTTAATTTCTAATTAAGTGGCCCTTTCCCAGTGTTTTGCTGAATTCATTTACCAAGTTTCAATGTTCAGTACCACAAAATTCAACCTTTTGATATATATGTGTATATATGTATATGTGTATATATGTATATACATGCATCTATATATATATATGCATATTTGGTGGTGCCAAGGATCAAACTCAGGCATACAGCACTTATTCAACTCAGTTATTTCCCCAGTTCCCCCAGTCTTTTGATATTTACTTGGTGTACTTGATCTCTTCTGGCATGGTCCCTTTTGTTCTCAGGCCTTTAAAATTAAGGATTGATTGGCCTGGTGAGATAGCCTAGTAGTCTGAAGTGCCTGCTTAGGCAGGCGTAGGCAGGCACAGGGGACAGCAGCTCGATCCCTGGCACCACGTGGCTCACCAGACCCGCCCTCTAGGTTCACTGAGCCAGAAAAAAAAATTAAAATAAATAGATAAATAAAATTAAGTATTGATAAACAAAAATTTGTATCATTATACCTTACCACTAAGCTATAGGTCTCCACATTCATATGCTCATCTGACTAACATTTCAACTTATTTTTTATATATATATTTTTTGAGGGCACTTTTACATTTCATCTTTAAGCTGTGATTCCACTGGTACTTTTAAAGAAATCATTAAATGGTACACTTAGTACTAAAAGTGCTGTAAGCAAAAACTGTCAGTAATAAAGATGAAGGCTTTCTTTCTCAACTTTATTTTTATATCATTAAATGCACATTTATTTTAAGATTATATTTCATGTCCCATAAATCTGCATTCATTCCCTCACTATCTCAGTTGAAACCACCATATGTTCCTTTTTTTTTTCTTCTGTATCTTAGGCAAGGATCTACAGGGTGTTCAGGGTCTCACTACTAGATCAGACTCAAAGTGATCTGCCTGTTTACAGCCTCCCAAGTGCTGGGATTACAGGCGCGTGCCACCATGTCCAGTCTCAAACACTGTCTCAGTGTGTCCCGGGGGTGTGGCCAGTACAGCAGGCCCAGGGATTAAACCTCGGACCCCTGTTCCTCCTTGTAGGTGCTTTAATTTGCTGAACTATTTGGCCAGCCCACTGTATGTTTCATTTAAGCAACTGAATACACCTTCTGAAGAAGTCCACTTTTGAAGTCTGCAGTACACACTCTACTCAGAAAACAGGATAGAGATAATCCTGGTTGATTCTGTGTGCTGCACAGGACTCTCCAGGGCACTTTGCCATTGCAAGTGCTCCACGTCCACGTGCCTTACTGAGTACATCATGACGCACAGCCAATTTTTCCACGTTTGTCACCACTTTTGACCTCACACCACCACAACCGTCAAGGCTGTCTGGCCTTCCTGGAATGCTTAGCTTTTGAAAATACAGAGTAATTCACTTGCTTCTCTCTCAGTTTGGGGCATACTTTCCATCTTATATTTTCCTTAATTATCCATTCTATAGTTACCTAATCTGAAATGTGTTCCATGCCAGTTAAACTAGGAATTATGGGTCCTTACCACATATCCTGCTTTGTATTTTGTGTAGAGTTCAGAAGCTCTATAAAGAGGCAACCTACAAAATGGGAAGAAATTTTCACTGGCTGTTCTTTAGACAGAGGACTATTATTTCGAATATATAAAGAACTGCAAAAGAATTAGACCCCTCAAAATAAAAGAATCAAAATTTAGCACATGAAATAAACAGACACTTCTCAGAAGAATAAAAACAAGTGGCCAACCTATGCCTAAAACAGAAATCTTCACTATCTTTGGCCATTGGAGCAATGCCAATTAAAGCAGCACTGATACCCCATCTGACTACAGAAAGATGACCATCTTCAGGAAAAAAAAGAATAGCAAAGATCGGCTGGGCTGTCAGAGGAAGGGAACCTGTCTACATTGGTATGGGAATGGAGACCAGTACAGTCATCATGGAAACAGGGTGATATTCCTTAAGGACCAGTAACTAAAAATTATATTTTATTCAAATATTCCAGAGTGAGTTAAATATACATATTACAGTGAAATATGCATACCTGTTTTCATAGCAGCACAACTCAGAATAGCTTAAGTCTCAGAAGTAGCCTCTGTTTCCATCAGTAGAAGAACGGATTAAAGAAATGGGGTACTTATGTATAGTGGAGTACTACTGTGCCATAAAAGGTAAACTTGAAGCCTTCGTAGGAAAGAGGATGTGCTATGAGACACTGATGTTAAGCAAAGTAAATAAGACCCACACAGCTAAACAGCTCATTCCTCTTATATGAAAAACTTGCAATATAACTAAAAATGAAAATAAAACATCGATCATGGTAAATGGAAATAGATCTTTTGCAAATGGGAATAGGAGCAAGAAATGGAAAGGGAAGAGAAGGGGGAGGATGAAAAAGAATGAATTAATGTTAGGAATGTGGCCATTATGTACTATAAACATATGCTGATAAAATACTAAAATAGAGATATTAGCCTTAAGGGAAATTGGAGGGTATTCTTTATACCCGTTTTAACTCTTATATAAATCTTAAAACTGCTTGTCAATAAATTGTTTCCTAGAAAGTTGGTTATTTCTAATATTTACCTTTGCTGAAATTTTGTTTGACTAATTACTATTTTATGCTTTTATTTTTATTAACTTATAATTTCATTTTTACAAATTCACTGTAAAATAAGTATGTGAAAATAAAATGCCTCCAGAGAAGAGCTAACGAGATTATTTAAGTATAAAAGACGTTTTATAGAAATTATAAATTGGTGTTTGAAATAATTTCATGATAGTGATGAGGAACAAATAGTACAAAAAGTAATTTAGATTCTATGATAAATTTTTGAAACAAATAGAATAATATTACAAAGTAATATGATCATTATTTTCTACAGTGATTTGAAGATATCTTTCTTTTCTTCACAATTTTCATGTTGCCCAACTTTTCACTAACTAATATGTTCTAGTTTGCATTAAAAAAATAAACATAGCATTCACTGTTACCTTAAAAAGTATGTTAAGGGCTGACCAAATATGTCAGTGAATTAAAGCACCAACAAGTAGGCTCAGGGTCTGGGGCTTTGATCCCCTGGCCTGCCGTGCTGGCCCCGTACCCAGAGTGTGGCAAGTGGGCAATTGAGACTGGGCATGGTAGTGCATGCCTGTAATCCCAGGTCTTGGTAGGCTGTAAACAGGTGAATCACTACAAGTCCGGTCTATTAATGAGACTCTGAATACCCTTAGACCCTTCCCTAAAATGCAAAAAAAAATATGTTAAGTGAACATAAGGCAGAATTACCAATGCTGAATCTTACTTCATAAAAATATTAATTTCCCTTAAGCATAGGTAACAAAATACAAGAATAAAATATTGTCATTGACATAAAAGCAAGAGAGTACGCTAAAGGAAAAGCAATGCTATCTGCTGGACTGACAATGTGAGTGAAAGAGGTGCTCAAAGGTCAATGCACAGGTCATCTTTGAATAGAAGATTGTAGCTTTGGCCTTCTTGCTTTGGTGTGCACTGCCACATGCACACATGTTCTGTTTTTCTTTTATTTTTGTTTTATTGAAGTACAAATATCAATGAGACAGTTTTAAAATACCTTGACAAGGTGGATTTGATAAATTAATACATTGCAAACTGTTTTCATAATGTTTTGGTATCATAGAAGGTGCATACATGATATTATACTTACAGACATTATTATACCGTATGTCTCTTATCAGTAAATAGTGTAGTTCTTTGAGTATCTTATTTTTTATACCTGAATTAGATCAAAGATTCAATAATTAATACTTTCTACCTTGTTATTTTCCTAGTGGTTGTCCATAGTACTAGAGGCCGACATAATATCCTGTCCAATCACCATTAGTGCAAATCTTGCCTCTCATAGAATTATATAGAAGCACAGCATTATCTATCCCAACTGTATTGTCCATACACACACATCATGATTCTTCATTTCTATACCCTTTCCTTTGTCTACACCTGTCAAAGATGGGCACTCCATTGTCATTCAACTATTTTAGGTGCCTGAACTCAGCAACACAATCCAACACAGTCCAGCATTTCACAACAATGGTGAGTTATCAGAAGAAGTTGTCAACCATAGCCATTTACAGCTCAGCTTAATATTATGGCCCCGCGATGTATACTTCACTTTTATACTTTTCTGCTGGATGGTTAAGACCTAGATAGAGCAAGACCTATATACCAACACATGCACTTTATGTTTCTTATGAGGTCAGTAAAGTCCCCTCAGGGTTTATCCTGTAGTCCTGTACCTTATTCTGTAGATCATTTACACATGTTCTGTTGACTCATATGCATTTTGTCCATGTTTGTTCTTCAGATAATGCATGCTGCTTTCACAAAATAAGTTGTTCTGTAACCTGTGGCATTTTACTTTTCTTCTGCATTTGGTGCTTCAGGAAACTGGAAGAGGGGCTCATTAGCTGCCAAGTTGTTTGGGGGCAGGTAGAGTTCAAGCAGTTTATCCTGTATCCTATGCTCTTCTCCTCACCTAGAGTTCTGGCACATGTCCCACATCACTCCTTCCAGAAATATTAATTAAATAAGTGATGAAGGTAGGGTGCTATTTCTTATTTTATGTTTAAGAAATCCAGGGTATTGAGGGCATCTGTACATATTAAAGAACAAAGATTGAACAGAACTCAGAGGCTCCAAACTACTTCCAAATTGAGTGATCTTCCAGTCAATTCTGCCTGCCTCTCTGATTCTGTATGCATGTGTGTATGCATGCATGTGTATGCATGTGTGTGCACCTCTGTATACATGTGGGTATGTGCACATGTATCTGTGTGCACACATGTGTGTATGTGTGTGCACATGTGTGTGTGCTGCTCATTCATATGTATGGTAGGAATAGGGAATGAAGTGAAAGAGAAATTGGCCAAAAAACTCCAACAGAATAAAGTTCATATATTCCATCCTTTGAAATAATCTGAATGCTAATATCATTCGGTCTTGGCTTCAAAATCTGGTATGATTTTTACAAACCACTTCTTACACTGCTTTGACAATCAAGTACTTAGCTACAGCAAGCTGGGAATCCAAATGAGCTGGGAATCTACACTGAACGGCATGTATTTTAATATTCTCCCACCCCTGAACATCTCTTTTCAGAGTTACAGCAAACTAGGAATTCACTAAACAGAAAGCCTGCATGCAGTGATACTTTGGAATCATTTTTTTTTTTTTTTTTTGTTTTGAAAAGCAAGTTTTACATCACTTAGATTGTTCTCTGTCATATAATGGAAGTAATATAGTCACATCTATTCAATACAGATAAAATTCAGTCTTGTTTTTCTTTTAAGAGAAGGAGTCTGTGGCTTTGTGCCAGCAATCACATCTGCAAACAGTCATCAAGCCAATCCATTTCACTGTATGTCTCCTTTGGAAGTGTGAGCATTACTAGATTTTAGTGACTCTCAGAATCATCTTGTTGGAAAGACAGTTTATCCACACAGCCCTACCACTGAAAGCTAGGTAAGCTGTGTGAACACTAGACAAGCACAAAGAGATGCTACCCACTGTGATTTCTGAAATATTTGTGTGCTATAAAAATAACTAGTGCGATTATACCATGAATGCCAGCAATTCCTTTGTAGTACATAATGGCAAAACATGTGCTTTGAGACTATGAATATCAAATTAATTTCAAGTTTTACTTAGAATTTCAAGATAATGGTGAAACTTTTGTCATAGAAACACAGGATAATAGAACACCGAGAGTACAACAAACAGCTTAGGGGTCCCACTGATTCCTTTTATTCAGTTCAACATCAGATTTCTCAATTTCCTTCACTGTGTAGTGTTCACAGTCATAAGCAGACCAGGTGCAGCAGTGCTTGCCTATAATCTTATACTTAGGAGGCTGAGGCAGAAAGACGGCAATGAGATTAGGGGCCAGTTTAAGGTACATAGTAGGGCCAGGGAGATGGCTCAGCAGAATAAGCGCTTGCCTGGCAAGCATAAGGGGCCTGAGTTCAATCCCCAGTTCCGTCAAAAAGAAGGTACATAGCAAAACCTTGTTCCAAAAAGCAATATAATAGCGATGATGATAATAATAGTCACAAGCACAGAATGATTTATATTTTACTGTATAAGTTATACTCATTTGTGAAGCTTCAGGTTCATTATGATCGATTTTGTTTAACTGAGCCTAACTTTGTTAACTGCAGAATGAGAATACACCTAATTTAATACTTCCATGAAAACAATTTAAAATATATAGTTTTATTTTCAAGTTGTCATCAAGTGATCTTTCATAAGCTTTGAACTCTCTAAGAATGTTTTGTTCTTTAAAATATTTGTAGCAAGTGACAACATTTAATTGAATAAAACTGGGCCCCCATTTTTCCACTTATATTAAATTGAAATTAATAAATAGCTATTCTTGTATTTTATAAAATTATTAAGTGTTTTATGTAACTAACATAATTTTCTCTTAGCACTAAAGCTCTGTTTCCACTGGGATGTGGGAACATGGAGCACTTTACCCAAACCAGGAAAATGAGCTACTCGCTAGGGAGACACTGCCTGGAACACATGCTTGGTGTACACAGATACCTCTAGTAGCCTCTAATTCTTTGTCGTAATTTTGCTCCTTGTGCCAGGAAAATTGCAACCTGGGTTCAAAACTGGATAACTGTTTGTACTCTTATGACGCTTCTGTTGGCCAACATATGTATCACAAATCAATTCTTCACAAGCACACAGAGACCTGTGCCCCTCTATTACAGTGCTGTAGAAGGCAGTCAGGAGACAAAACCGCCTGGACTCTAAGACTCGGTTGCTACATGTAGGGTGGCAGGGTGGCAAGGGTCCAGAGAAGCTCGTTCTGAAAGCAGGTCTGCACCTAGCAGTAGTGTAGATGCCGGCCTACTGTGGAGACCATGGATCCTGCTATAAAGTCAGGGGGCAGGAGAGGGAAGGAAGAAAAGGCCCATAGAGGCTCTCGATAGAATCCATAGCAGCCAACTGAAGCACTGGTGAAAGTAGGAAAGATGAGAAAAAAATCTCTTGGCTGCCCTAAGCTTTCCCTGATGTGAAGGCTGGCAACAAGGAGCTGGCACAGACAAACCCTGACATCTTCGGAACCTAACACCTGGGGGATGCACTGTGAGGAGTGGGGAGGGTGGAGTGGGAAGGGCTCTGGAGGCCCGATAAGTTACAGATGTGGCTTTAAGCGTGAACAGAGCACCAAATGTCATTCCTTCTCAGAGTTGAAGTTTCAGAGAAAGGTGAATTCAAAATATTTGAAATAAGTGATTAAATGAGTCTGGTGCTTCACAAAATTTCTTCTTGGCTTTTAATTCAGTCCTCCACAATAGGAATGTATGATACAATAGATGAGCATCTTTGAGATTTAAGTATTATTTGCTTCACTATTTTTTTTTTTTTTTGTGTGTGTTTTAGGGAAGGGTCTACAGGGTGCTCAAGGTCTCACTAGATCAGACTCATAGTGACCTGCCTGTTTATAGCCTCCTAAGAGCGGGGATGGAAAGTGCACGCTACCACGCCCAGTCTCAACTGCCATCTCAGAGCGCCCTGGAGGAGGGCCGGCTCAGCAGGCCCGGGGATTGAACCCCAGGCCCCTGTGCCTGCTTGCAGGGGCTTTAATCTGCTAATCTATTTGCCTGGCCTTACTCTCTCTCTTTTTTTTTGTATGTACTGTCCTGCATAAAACACAAAACTATGAGATACAAATGAAGCAAAGGATTGTGTTCCATACTCAAGAAAGGAAGCCAGGTATTTCAAAAGTATTTCCAGATATTGCAATAATTTGAAAAAGACTTTAAATAACGACACCAATTATGTTAAATAATCAGTAATACTACATTACATATTTCACAAAATTAAAAGGGAGGACTTCAAATATTTTGTCAAAAAGAAAAATCTTTGAGGTGATGAATGTTCTAATTTTCCTGATTTAACTTTTATGCCATGTATATATTAAATTTTTTTTTCTATATTTGGTACAGGGTTTTACTACGCAACTCAGATTCACAGTGATCCTTCTGTTTTCAAACTGCCCAATGCTGGGATTACAGGCTTGTGCCACCATATCTGGTCTAATGTATATATGTTTGAGTCACCATAATATTTTTGCAACAATTACATGTCAATAAAAATTTAAAAATAAACGATATATAATGAAGAAAAATTTCAGTATAGACATAAATGGTTAAAGTACACTAAAATAAACATTAGAAATAAAAAATAATGGAACCAAAATTCATTGATGGGCTCATTTGATAATTCCAATTAATAACAAACATTTTTATAATTATATTAATAGTATACATATTATTGTAATCACAAAGAATTAACTAGAAATAAAAAGCAGAGCCTGAGAATTTTCTAAATTAATGAAAGATATTACTCTTGAAAGTTTGTAAACCCCAGTGAGAATAACTTAATCACAAGAAGAAAGCATCAAGACATATTTGTCAAGTGGTAGAAAAGAAAACAGACATGTTATAAAACTCTTGGCTTTGGCTTATACTTGACATTTTTCTGCTTTTCGATGGACCTTTCTATATTCTTAGGTTTAAATTCCATGTCTTATACCAGGAGTAAAGTACCTGGGAATTGTTTTCTAAATCAGAAACAGCGGTTGGCAAACTGTTGTGTATGGTCAATACCTGATTTCTGTTTCTTTTGGGTCTTGAGATCCAAGTGGATTTTACTTTTTTAGATGGTTGAAATTTTCCAAAGAAGAAAATATTTTGTGATACATGAAAATTATGGGAAACTCCAGTTGTAGTAAGCATAGATGTAAACTTATTGGAAGGCAGCCCTACTCTTTCATTCATTCAGAGCAGATGACCAGTCATGAAAGAGAGTGTGTGTATGGTGGCACTCTCCTCACTGAAAAACTTTGATCCTCTGCAAATTATGGTTACACAGTTATAACTTGGCAGCCACATTGTGCCATAATAGAACATTTAATTTTACTACTAGTGCATGCCTAAAAATCCAATCCAAGTTAAAAAACCATGGAATGCGAGTGTTGTGGTTTTAAGGCATAACTGCAGGTAATGCTTCGTATTGAATCTGATAGCAAATCTTTGTGCTTCTTATGCAATGACTACACCTGTGCTTTAAAATGAAATGTCAACACTGACAGATGAAAAGCTCAACACGATTTCCTATTCATCGAAATGTAATGTTCAGCAGAACTAGTAAATACAAAATAATATGTTCAATCACAAAGAAATTTCTTCACAAAAATAAAAAGAATTAAAATGAATTCACAGCCATTATAAATTTCCAGTTGTTTCATTTGTTAGCCAAGCAGGAAAAACTATTTACCAGTAGTGAGTTACTTAAATCATATTAGATTACAGCAGCCAAAGAAATGTGTTTAGAGCAAACAAACTTGTTTAATATCATTACCTTTTCAGCCAGAACCATTACATGAAATATTGAGAACATTAGAAGCAGCATCAGTAATCAATTTGCCTTATTTCTTTTTGCAGCCAAGAATGATTTTGAGTGGATTTTGTTTGCTTCTTCATGGAGGTCGCTGACATTCATCAGGTACTGCCTATTTGTTGAATCAATGCCGCATTTTAAGTGACTGAGAAATGTACCTTTAAAGGCGGTGTGTCTGGAACAAGAGGAGGCAAGGCTTCTGTTAGCAGTTGGGAGAACACTAAGCCAGTACATCTTGATACACAACGTGCTTCAAAATCTGAAAATAGCAATAATTCATTGGAAGCATGGAAAAGTTGTTTTGAACAAGTTATACTGATAACTTGGGTAAAGCATTTAAAGCCTATCATTGCCTGCTCTCAAGATTAAATAGGATGTATTTTCCAAAGACTCGTGTGTTGCTGCTGTGACCCTCAGACCGGCAGTCTGTGCTCTTCAGAGGTAAGACCTGGAGAGGTGAGGAGGCCTCGGGCGTGGTGAGCTGCTGAGCAGTGGTGAGGGCCTAGCCTGGCCAGGCGCACCACCTCCTTGGTCTTTCATGATCTTTTTCCTGAAAGATTTATAAATCCAAAGATTTATTCCACAGTAATACTTCTGCCTTGGGGCCGGCTGACCACAAGTTGAAACTTCAACAACTGTCAGATAAAACAAACTTGTCCCTCTTTAGGTTGATTTTTGTCAAATATTTTGTTATAGAAATGGAAAGCTGACTAATGTATTCACTTTTTACTTACCAGAAAAAAAATACTAGAATCTTTATATCTTCGTCAATCAAATGCTTCCACATTCAACTTTCTTTCTCTTTATGAACTCAGATTCCTTCAGATTTAATATATTTTTGTCTAAAAGCAAAGGTCATTAACTTGAACTGCATCATCATAGAGCAATTTGATGGGTAAGAGGTATAAAACATTCTATAGCAGTGTTCGGAGCTCAGGGCTGATGCTTGAATTTTCTCTAGAAGAAATAAAATAACTACCCTCAACTATTATTATCAATTATTAAATTTTTGAATCAGTGTTTGCTGCCCACTGGGTGATATTTTGTAGTGGGTTCAACCTTATAGTGCAAGGAAGGCTATGTTTATACGAATTAAATAAATTAAAGCCACTTAAATTATGTCATTAAGGAACTTTCACCTAATTTTAAATTATATTGGTAATCTGTAGTGACAACAAGTTGTTAAGCATCAGTAACAAAGTCCAATGAGATTCTATCTATGCCTTCCAAGAGATGGTTGTATTTAATTAAAATATTCTTTTGACGTAATACCAATATTTATGAGGATCCATTTTTAAAGATGACATATTTAATACATGACCATAGGTCACTATTAACAGATGTATGTTTGCAATGGATTTTGATAAAAAGTAGTGCTGTTATAGAGCTCCAGTTAGATGTATATTTTTCTACCCAAAATTCCAATCCTCTTATGGAGACCTATATTACAAAAAAAACCAAAAAAATGACAGAACTAATTTTTTTTATTTCTTTGTTTCTGAGATAGGGCCTTGCTATATAGTTCAGGCTAGCTTTAAACATACAATGTAGCATAGGCTGGCCTCTATCTCACAGCAATCCTTCTGCCTTAGCCTCTAGACTGCTGCGACTATGAATATGCACCTATCCAGCTACAACAATTATTTTCAATTAATAGCTTTTAAACTTCATCAGTTAAAATTTATGGAGAAATTTTCACTCTACTAGTAAATATCCATGTAACATCCCAAATTTTGTTGGTTGGTGTAAAAAGCCCAAACAATTTTTTTTTTTTGGCAGAACTCAGGATTGATTTCAGGCCCTTGCACTTGCTAGGGAAGTGCTTATTTCACTGGACCATCTCCCTGGCCCCTCAAACTATGTATTTTATGACTATTTACTAACAAATTTGCTCAACAAAGTCCTTCAAGAGTAGTTTCAACAGCTAGCACTGCAGGACCAGTAAGCACAGGCATTATGCTCTCACCTGACTTCAGGAAGATGTATTAACAATCCTTAAACATTTTAATAAAGTAGAGAAGAAAACAATACTTTTAAAATAATTTCAAGAAGATAAATTATCTTGATATCAAAGCCAAACAAGGATCCAATTAAAAGAAAAGAACTATAGGGCAATTTCTGTAATGAACACGGATGCAAGAACCCTTAACAAGACACACTGGCAAACAGAATGTGACAAATCATTAAAAAGATCATACACCATGACAAAGTAGGCTTCTCCCAGGGATGCAGGGATGATTTAATACATGCAAGCTAATAAAGGTAATTCATCATACAAACACAAGCAAGGCCCAAAGGCACATGATCATTCCAATCAGTGCACGAAAAGCCTTTGAAAAAATACAAAGTCCATTCATAATCAAAACCCTGAAAAAAAATAGAATTAGAATATCTTTTCTGAACATGATAGAAGGCATTGTGACAGACCTACTGACAACATCACATTAAATGGAGAACAGCTGAAAGCTTTCCCTCTAGAATCATAAAGAAGACAAAGATGTCCATTGTCACCACTCCCGTTCAACATAATCCTTCACACATTACCTGAACAATAGGCAAGAGACAGACATAAAACGGAAAGGACATATAGGAAAGGATAAAGTCAAAATTCATAATTTTCAGGAAACATTCTTCTTTACATATAAGATCCCCCAGATGCACCAAAAGACTCCTAGAATTGATAAGGATTTATCAATGTAGCAAGATACAAAATCAGTGTACAAAAATCAATAGTATTGCTATACAATAATAATGAGCTCACTGAGAAAGCAATTTAAGAAAATAATGCCACTCAAAATGGCACAAGACATTAAATACTTAGGTATTAATCCAGCTAAAGAAGTGAATGACCTTTATACTGAAAATTACATGACACTGAAACGGAAATGGAGGGCAGAATCAGAATGGAGAAATGTCCCCTGTTCATGCAGAAGATCAACATAATAAAAAAATGACTGTAATTCCAAACAGATATACAGATTCAATGAAATCCAAGTTCAAGTACCAATCACATATCTGAGAAAATCAGATATTCATGTATTCATGTGCAGAAGATTGACTGTAGATGCATGTATTTCACCACCTGCTAAAGTATAAGCTAGCAAGAACTAAAGAACAATCGCAAAGTTTCCAAGGAAGAGCAGAAACAATACTTGGTAATAAAGCCAAATGATCCAGGATCACAGTTCTTGAAGACTTGAAATTATACCATAATGCTATGATTCTTAACAAAACCCAGGGCTTAATACCTCTCATCTTGGTCTTCTAAATGTGTACTGTTTCTAATGTCTTATCAATTACCACATTCTCTGTAGAATGCATTTTTAAAGAAGACATGGAAAAAATTCAGATTTCTTGAAAGCAAGAGTTAATATGATTTTTTTTGGAGGTGAAATCATTATCCGGTCGTTTAGTTTTTGGTATAACCAGAAATAGTGGGACATTGAATTATGGCGGGCTTTGACTGTCTTGGGTGTCAGCTTAACATTCAATAAGTGGGGGTTAGGTTTATATCCTGGAATGCGAAGCACACTACTGGTGAATCTTTTTTTTTTTTTTTTTTTTTTTTTGGTGGAACTGGTGATTGAACTCAGGCCTTTGCATGTGCCAGGAAAGCTCTTACTTCACTGAGTCATTTCCCTGGCCACAAAGCATACTACTGAATGGCAACTTGAAATTACAGTCATGCATTTAATATATCTTGGATATTTGAAGTAACTTCTATTCCTATGCTTTTAGTAGAATTGTTTCCTAAAGAAGGCTACTTCCTAATTATTGATTGTGTGCATTCTTAACATTTTTGGTAGTGATAGCTTGGTTTGCCACACTTTGTTAATGTGCTGTGAGAGATAAAAATTTGAATATGTAGTGCATGTGATATGCAGTTGTGAATTGGTGGGACTTAAGCAGCAGTTCATCAGCATTTGAAGATACTGGTACTTAACCCTCTTACAGAAAATTTGCCCCTAAATGTGAAGCTGGAAAGTCACTGGAATAACTGAAAACAATACATGGCTTTTTTTTGGTATGTGAGTTAAGAATTGTATATGAAGGGAATCATGCATACTGATTCTCAACACAACCAATCAAATACTGAAGACAAAAACTGTTCTATTATTTTTCTAATCTTATACAACAGTCTGTTAATTTGAGTAACATATTTGACAATAAAGATAGATAACAACCATTGTTAACTAGCTATTCTTGTTTAGAAAATTTGTAACATATGTAATGTTGGATATTACCCTATTTGTCTTTATTTTTCTATTTGTTTTTGCTTCTGCCTTTTACTCTTCAAAATAAAATAAAATTTAATTTAAAAACAAAACAGACAAAAAAATCCCAGTATAGCCCTGGCACAAAAAATAGTCATGCAAGTTAATTAATAAGATTAAAAGAATCTAAAACATCCTTAGACAATATAATTGTTTGATCTTTGACAAAAGAGCCAAAACTGTGAATCTGAGGAGAGATAGTCTCTTTAATACGTGAGACTGGGAAAATCAGATATTCATGTATTCATGTGCAGAAGATTGACTGTAGATCCATGTATTTCACCACGTGCTAAAGTATAATTACACTAGATCAAAGATCTAAATGTGAAAATAGAAACGCTTAATTTTCTGGAAGATAAAATAAGTATGGCTCTTGAAGACACAGGGATAGGTAACAATAGAACAGAACACAATGGCACAAGACATACCACGAGTCAACAAACAGGATCATATAAATCCAAAAGCTGCTGTACAGCAAAGGAAACGATGGACAGATGAGAAGGCAATCTACAAAATGGGGCAATATTTTACCAGTTTTCCACATGCAGAGGAATAGTAGCTAGTATAAAAAATTTCAAAAAATTACTGTTTCTGAAATAAACAATTCAATAAAAAAGGAGCAAAAGCAACAAATACACACTTCTCAGAGGAAGTATAATTGGCCCATAAATACATGAAAAAAAATGTTTATCTTTGCTGACACCAAAGAAATGGAAACTGAACTTGCACTGAAATATAATCTTATCTAGAAAGAATGTTTAACATCAGACAATCTAACAATAAGTGCTGGAGAGGATGTGGGTAAAACCAGCTCCACTGCATTATGTGTGGGACTATAAATGAGCACCTCCATTGTCAATTGATGTGGAGAGTTCTCAGAAGACATAAAGTAGAAATCACATTTGTCCCAGATATCCCCGTCATAGGTGTGCTCTCAAAAGAGTTAAGATCATCATATTTCACAGATATGTGCACAGATGTTAGTAAACCCACCCATGTTTACTAACTAGATTTTAATAACAATTTTTAATAACTAGATATTGGAAACAGCATATATGTCCATAGATAGATGATTATACACGGAAAATGTGCTATTTATACACAATGGAGTACTACACTGTCATAAGGAAAGGTATGTTTGAGGGATTTATAGGTAAATGGATGCAACTTGAGAACATAGTGTTATGTGAAATAAGATGAGTGAGACACAGAAATTCAAATATCATGTGATATATATGTGGTATATATATATGTGATATATATATATATATATGGAGAGAGAGAGCAAAATCAAAGAGAGATAAATAGGAATTAGGGAGCAGTTCACATACTTCCCTCAACTGCATATTCCATTATATTAAAAAGATTTCAATACATATACTTATTTTTTCACTTATATAATTATATCTTAGTTTATTAAAAAGAAAATTTGTGGGATTATCTGTTTCTTTTTTGTAAGAATCTTTTCAGTTGAAGTCTTCTATTGAGAAACTACTTTGAAGACAATGACTATAAAAAAGGAGTAAGAATAAAGCAAACCAAATCAAAACAAAACAAAACAACAGACATGACTTATCTCAAATGGTAGCTGTTTTGTAGATTTCTTGTTGTTAATTCATGACAACATTAAAAACATAGATACATAATCAAAATGGAAAGTTTCACTTGTTTACTCACTTCCTACTCCTAGTTGGAGGATTCATTTTTTACAGCTGCGCTTCTTTCTAATTTCATCCACAAAGAACAGTATATAATTGCTCTACATATACAGGCACTCTACAATGTTATTTTTATGTTAGTTAAAAGAGAAAATATGTGTACACATGACTGGCTATTGCTCTTCTCTTACTTTGCCTCCCTCGATTGTAAATTTAACTGCTTAGTCAACTTGTATTCCCAGTGCTTGGAATCGCCTTTTTTTCTTTTTCTTTTTGTTTTGTTTTGTGGTACCCGGATTGAACTCAGGATGCTGTGCTTGCCAGGCAAGTGCTTCTTCCACTGAGCTATCTCCCCAGCCACCACCACCTCCTTTTGTTGTTGTTGGAATCGCCTTTGAATGGAGTAGCCCTACAAAACAAGATTGTTGAAAAAGTGAACAAAGACAAGTTTTTAAAATCGAAAAATCCTTTATACCCCGCTACGAAATAAAAATGTTCTCTTACTGTATAATTCACACTTTTTCCTTACTGTGTTGACTTAAGCCTTTCAGAGTAGCACTTTTAAAATTTTGTTGGATTTTGCACAGGCTATGTAAGTGCAAGCAAATAAACCCTTTCAAATCTATTTATCACCACAGTTATTCCTAGGACCCTACTGATTTCCTTGTCCCTTGTCCCTTCCCCTCCTCATCCTCCTGATTCTCTTGCCTTTGCCCTCCTCTCCCGTTGTTTTCCTTTTCCTAAGGAGACAGTGTTTACCTTTGAGTTAAAATAGCATCAGATAAATCAACTGTGGTTTAAAAAAATCATGGGGCTTGAATATATTGCTGATAGAGAAATAATATGAATAAGGTTTGAAATGGAACTAAATAATGTTCAAATGCAGTTTCTTCCTTAAAATCACATGATAATATATCTTAGTAAAAAAAAGTAGTGTGGAAAATGAGGGAAAAACTAATTGGTTTTCATGTAGAGGGCAGTGAGCTAAGAATATCCCAATCCCTAACAAAGTGTGTGAAAAAGATAAACTTAGCGGTAATATCTATTTTTCTATTGCTTATGTTAAATATTTTGTGATGAATTCATTTTGTGAGGGTGACCTTGATACCCAGAAAGTGTCACCGGAGGCTTTATCTTCACAGATGGTAGAGTTTCGTCTTGTGATTGGTTAGTTGTCATCCTCTACCAGAAAATGATTTCTGTGAAGCTAGAATAAAAAAGCAAGTTTTTTAATGAAGAAAATCAAGTGTACTGTGGCTCCAGAAGGCAACAGGAAAAGCACCAGTTGTAGAACCTAACACTAACCTCCTTCCCTCTTTTTATTTTCTTTATATTGATAAAATAGAACATATAGCAACACTCATAAAGTTACAATTGATGTACTTCTTTCCCTGGGACAAATACTGAATTTATTCCCTCTGATTAAGTTGAATAAGTTGCTTCCCAATGTGTTTTACTGTGGGCCTGATGATAATTCTTGAAAACTAAAGTTATCACTCTTGCTTATGTATCAGTAATGAAGCCCATCAGAAGTAGCAAAACTTCTGTGTATTGAAAAATAATAAAACTGTGAATCAAGATACTTTAATGGATAAATCATTTCTATGAAATTTCACCACCTACTTTCCATCTGAATACAGATTCCAAAGAAAAGTTATTCATACAAAAAAAATGCATCGCTTGCTGTACTATGTAAGTGATGTGATTTTTTATTCAAAACAACAGACATTTGTTATCCTGTCATATTTCAAATACACAGCAGCTTAGTTGACTTCTCCTGCTTAGTTTGGAGAGCAGCACTTTATGCCAAACAAGTTCAGTGTATGATGAAGGATATGGATAAAATAAGGTAGCACGAGAGCTCGCGGCTTCACTGGGCACGCTCCAGGAAGATGTTTTGCCATTAAATGAAGTGATTCTGTCTTTGCCTAGGGCTACATGATAAGAAAATATCATTTTAAATCTAATTATTCGCAAATTAATTATCCTAAATATTTACATATTTGATTCTATATTTATGTATTTGTCCAAGACATATTTAAGAAAAAGAAGTGATGGCCAATGACTACCATCCTTTAACAATTTTTTCTTAATTTGAGAAAAGCTTACATGTCTTTTTTTACTTCCTGGGTTTTGTTTTTTTTAATCTATTGAGAATATTGGCTTTTCAGACTTACTTTTCTTGGAACAACATGAAACCAAATTTGATTCTAGCTTGTGCACCCATTTACATCTTATTTTAAAATATTCCATTTATTTTTAAATTATCCCATTGCTTGCCTACATTTGGTAGTCTGTGAAGTGAAAATATCCTGCTAAATCCTACTAAATAAGTGACCTTTATATTATATTCCAATCCTTATACTAGCCTTCCTTGTTACTATCTAGTCTTATTTGAAAGGAGAGAAATTGAAGTCTTGTAAGTGCCTAATTAACCTAGTTTTCTAGTTTCATCTCCAATACGCTGCTTCCAGTATGACTTCTAATCCCAGTCTTTGTGCCTTGATAATAGCTTTCTCTTATCAGCAGTGACACTCAAATCCATTTTCTCTTTTCTCCCAATACAGAATTCCTTTAAGTATATGCATTTTCCTCTCCATCCTTCTTAAAGCACTTTTCAATGTAACATATAATCCAGTGTTCAGGCTTCTGACTTTAACAATCATTCATAGCGTAGGGGAAAAATTGAAAGCAAAATCCCTGAGTGATGGCAAAGAAAATAGTGGCCATCAAGGGCTTCATATTATCTGAAAATTCACGGAGCTGTTTCTATGTGCTTCACTCAGGACCTAACAGCGGACTTTAAGGCCTCTTGATTTTCATATCCATACAGCATGAATGGATAACTGTTTCCTATATTTTCAAGGCTATTTAATAATAGAGTGGAAATCAGCAAGGCTTATCCACAAAAATCAAGTCATAAATATTTTAGCTTTGTGAGCCCTGTGCCCTTTAAAGTAACTATTCAACTATGGTCAAAGTATGAAAGTACCTATAGAAAATCCTTAATGAAAAGGTCTATATGTGGTTGAATAAAACTTTATTTATAGGAGTTCATAGCAACTTGCATTGGTTGGTCCTCATGACTGTAGCTTGTCAACCCTGAGAGAATATGTGTAGTGGAAAACGATCATCTAGAAAGACTAGATTTCTGAGGTCTTAGTTAAAAGGAGAGATTTTAATTAAGCTAACTTGTGTGGTCCATTTTCAAGGCTAAAATCCCTTGTACATACAGTATGTGTATAAGTGACTATGCATATGTGTGTTTACATCTACAAACATGTGTGTGTGTGTGTGTGTGTGTGTGTGTGTGTGTGAATGCGGGAGGATTAATGGCATCAATTTACACTGATGTCTATTTTCACTATATATATTTTTTACTATATATATATTTTTACTATATATATATATTCACTATATATATTTTACTACATATTTTTACTATATATATTTACTATATATTTTTTACTATATATATTTTTACTATATATGTATTTTTTCACTATATATATTTACTATATTTTTACTATATATGTATATATAATTTTTCTTTATTTTAGGGAAGGGACTACAGGCTGTTCAGGGTCTCACTACACAGATCAGACTTGTATTGATCTTCCTGCTCACAGCCTCCCAAGAGCTGGGATTACAGGCATAGGCCGCCCTGCCCAGTCTCAATTGCTATCTCAGTGCACCCCAGAGGCAGAGCCGGCGTGGCATGCCTGGGGATCGAAACCCTGGCCCCTGCACCTGCTTGCAGGTGCTTTAATCTGCTAAGCTATTTGGCCAGCCAGTATTTTCACTATAAATTGATTACATTCGTTTCTTGCTTGGTTTTTGTGATGGCGAAGTTCAAGATTAAGAATTAGCTATCATATTATTTCTGGATGTGTCTGTGCCGTGTTTTCTGAGAGGGATGCTGTTTTAGATAGATAGTGGACTAAGGAAAAAATTGATTCCCAATGTTCATAGCACATAGGTATCATTCAATGGACTAATTGTCTAGATAAAGACAGGGCAGAAGCTAAGACACTTTCCTGGGGCTAAGACACTTTTCCTCCTTCCCTTAGATATCAGAAATTCAGCCTTTGGTTTCTAGGATTTTGACAGGGACAATCCAGATCCTCAGCCACTTGTTTAGACTAAGAATAACACCTTTGTTTTTCCTGGTTCTGAGCTCTTTGCTCACAGATTGAGTCATTGTACCTGGAGCCCAGGCCTGCAGCTTGCAAGTGTCATAGTTCTTCCCAGCCTTCACACCTATGTGAGACAGCTCCCCAACAACTCCCCCCACTTTATCTATTATATTGATTCTTCTTCTCTTGAGAATTCTAATACAAGTGATATTTCAATGGCTACAGGATTTTCAGTTCCAACTATGGAAAAGTAGTTTGGAGGATATATTTAATTTAGATCTAGTGAAACGTAAGGGTTTCTGTCACTCTTACATATGAGTACAAGTTTAGTCAAAAGATATAATCCACACTGTAGTTTAAAAGTAGAAGGCTCATATAAGGAATTTTAAGTGACAAAGTGGGAGAAGAAATATGAAAATGTTAAAGAGAAATCCACCAGTCGCCTACGGTTGAGGGAGATGACTAGAACAGAACTCCCCTCTTAAGTTGGGTAGAGACATTTATGGAGAACACGCGGCTGCAACTCAGTGGAGTAGTGAAGAATTTCTGTGCGCTGCTAGCGCCAGAGGGAATCTGCAATCACCAGACAGCAGGAGGCAATCGTTCGGGGAGCAGGCGCATTGCAGCTGTTGTGCGTGTGCGCAGGAGTCAGCATCGCTCCTTGAAAGCCCGAGGCGTGTGGCGTTCTTGTTGGAAGGGCTGGAGGATATTATTCACCAGGAAAGATATTTGTTTTTACTAAAAGCAAAAGCACAACAGTTGAAATTAGAAATAAATTCCCTTCCTTTTTGTGGAATTTCACAAGAACCCTCTAATTAAAAAAAAAAAAAGCTTTAACATTGTGCCAACTGGCAAAGAAACCATATTTAAAGGGCCCAGATTCATTTCCCCAGAATACAAAATGAAGGGTTATGTTGGAGCTGGGAGGCAATAAACAGCTTTCTCTTGTGTATGCAAAAGTTATTGCCAGACATTTGATTTCAAGAAGAGCTTCAGGGGCTCTCCAGATTTCCTCTGGTTTATTCTCTTTGTGCCATGACATGGAAGTTCTGAGAGAGGAGAAAAATTGTGATTTTCACATCTCGTATAGCATTTAGTATCAGAAATATGTTAAACTATCGCGTGTGTAAGTTTTATTGTAATGTCAACAAAATAAGGCATTAAAGTATGAAATGTTTAAAAGGGATCCTTATAAAAATTAAATAAGGAGGGCCAGCCAAATAGCTCAGAGGATTAAAGTGCCTGCCTACACAGATGTAGGGGCCAGGGAGTTAGTTCAATACCAGGACCTGCTAAGATTGCCCCGCTCCTGGGGGAGCGCTGAGAAGGGGATTGAGGGATTGAGACTGGGTGTGATGGCATGCACCTATAATCCCAGCACTTAGGAGGCTGTAAACAGAAGAATCACTACAAATCCGGTCTATGTAGTGAGACCCTGCATACCCTGTACACCCTGTCCTAAATACAAAAAAAAAAAAGAGGAAATATAGGACAATGTAGGTACTTCAAGATTATTAGTAATCAAAACAATATACCTAAGAGCCATAAAATATCTCTATTGAAAACACATATGTATGAATTTTTGGTCATTTTTTTCATTTTTGTGCTGTGTTGTAGTTGAATTCATATGTATTGCATGAGCTTAATCAACTAGAGTAATTATGTACTGAACTTTGTGGAGATAAATTTAATTCCCTGTCCCTTTCCTCTTTTCCCAGTGCTTCTCAAAGAGTGGCATCATAAATGGTTACTTAGTGAAAGGGTGAATTAAAGCAGTATCTTCCAGTCCTTCTTAGTGAAGGACACAATTCTTAATTTTTAGTCTTTCTGCTCACCAAAATTAATGTCAGTGACCACATGTCTCTAGAGATCTTACTCAATTCAAAGTGAGAACATTACTTTCTTTTATGGGATAAAGAATATCAGAATATTAAACACTTATTTCAAATATTAAAATACTTATTTCATTGTTCGTTGTTCCCAAAGCTCTTTTAAAGATCATAGTGCTATAAATTAGTTTCTCCTTTACATTTTTTAGAAGAAAAAAGCATGATTCACAACCTCATCCTTGATTATGAATGGGGGGCTGTAAATTATAATCTTAAAACAGAGAGATTTAAATATGTGCTTATTAAATAAACTGAATCACCCAGAGACCCTGTGTCAGGCTCTGTTTATTACTGTACAGTTTGTTAAAGAATTAGTTACCTTGTAATTAGAGTCTGAAGAAATCATTCAAAAGCCTTTTCATGACTGACTGTCCCAATCCCCACTTTCAGCCTTTGTAGCTTTTCTACACAGGAGTGTTTTTAGACAAATACATCCCCTGAATTGCAAATTGAAAAGTGTTTCATGATGACCAGAGGAATTATCTTCCTTACGAAAACACACCAGTGTTAATTTTCCAACCTTGGATCCAAAGCCTCTCAGCAGTGCCTTTTTTATCCTGCATTTGACTTCCTAAAGATAAGTCTGAGTGATAGCTTGCTCTGCACTGAGTATGAGCAACTTTTACACTTTAATGAAATGTCCAAACTTCACTGTTATATGACACAAATCAAGACTATAAGAGAGAATTGTACAGTTCCATTGACATTCAGGGGCAGTGATTGCTTTGGATGACTTTATGTGCTAAAGCAAAGCAGAACATGAAGCAGAACAAGATGACTTGAAGATTATTGCTTCCTCAAAGGTCAGCATGTGAGAGAGCGAGAGAATCTGCAGGTTGCTCATTTAAGCAGATCTACTTGGATGCTTGAATGCTATGGCATTTTAATTTTTGAATAATCAGATGGTGCATTTCTTATACCACTTCGTGCCTGAAGTTTAAGTAATTCAGGATTGAATTGCCTAAAGGAAAACTAAAATCAATTTTTTGTGTTAGTATTATTTTTTTTTGTTTGTGTTTTGGTACTGGGAATCAAACACAGAACCTGGAGCTTGCTAGGTGGGCATTGCACCACTGAACTATATCCCTGGCCCTGCTGTGTTATTTTTGTTACAGATCAGAAAAGTTAGTAATATTTATGATAATGTCAGTAATGCTATCAGTAATAGCTAATACTGCACAACAGTGTTTTCAATACTAATTTAGGTAATTAACTATGTATAGCCCACTAGTAACAAGAAGATGCAATTCACCTAGAAATGTCTCTGTGATTTATTTTGTGTCATTGATATCCCCAGTATAAGATGGAGTGTTTAGCATTAAAGGTTAAATAAATCAAACATACTTATTACACAGTAGTGGGAAATTTAAATACCTTCATTTGCATGGCTACATAAAAAAGGAAACTGAAGAGTATGGAACTCTGTATTATGGCTTTGACATCACCCTGAATTAACTGCTAGCTCTTCAGATTTGCTTGAATAGTACAAAGCATATGAATTTAAAAGATAATGTGGTTCATTTCTGGCTGCACTTCATGGTCTTGTATTTTAGTAAAAGTAAACGTAGTCAATAATATGTTCACAGTTTCAGATGAAATATTTCTCAAGTATGGATAGTTAATATCCATTTATATTAGCATATATTTATGGCATGCAATGAATATATTTCTTGTAGGGTATCATTATGTGTACATAATATGTCTTAATCCTTTGTGCCCCTTCTCTCCTCTCCTATCCACAGATTCCCTTATCCATCTCTAGAAAGTCTGTCTCCTTTTTTCCTACCATGATCTGTCTCATTATTTGTAGGAAACTTTGGGTTTCTTTTATCAGAAAAATGATGTTGTATTTCACTTTCTGGATCTGATTTATTTTACTTAGCATTTTGGATACAAGGTACCTGCATTTTCTGCAAGTGACCCACATTTACCCCTTTTTCTGCATGAATAGTGCTCTACCAAGCATATCCTGCAGATTTTCTCCATCCATTCACCTGTTGGACATACACCTCACTTCTATAATTTAACTATTACAAAGTCTGCTGACTTTGAATGTATGCTGGTATACATTCAAAGTATATGGACTAAATTGACATCTCGGCATTCTTTTGGTGGACATTTGTCTACGAGACAAAAATACAGAGCATGTTTTCTCAGCCTATTGGACATTTGTACTTCCTCTGAATGTACCAGCTGGTATACATGTACCACTGCAATACCATATATTAAACTTTTTGGGGGGTGGTGAGATAGCTCAGTGCACTAACTGCCTGCTCAGGCAAGCTTCGGGACTGGCATTCCATCCTGGAAACTACATGCCACACCACCCTGCTCCCTGATGCACTGAACCAGCCACTGAGACCTGGTGGTGCACACCTGTAATCCCAGCTCTGGGGAGGCTGAGATATGAGGATCAGTACGAGTATGAACTGTGCAATAAGATCCTATACCAAATATATAAGAATATAATAAAAATAAAATAAACTCTTTTGGGAAGATAGCCAAAAGGGGGGTCTGGCTGGGTAAAATGAAATTTCTACTTTAGTTTTTTGAGGAATTTCCACATCAGGTACACTGGTCTACATGCTTTTATCAACAGTGCAATAGAGGTTCTCTTCATTCCTGCTGCCTCTCCAGCATTTTTTCTTCTCTAGCCATCCTTTATGGACTAAGTTCACATCTCAGTGTTCTTTTGATGGACATTTCTCTATGAGACAAAGATGCTGAGCATGTTTTCTCAATGCCTATTGGTAATTTGCACTTCCTCTGAGAAGTGTCTTCCCACTTCAGTTTCTCATTTTTTGATTGCATATTTTATGGTGATTGCACTAACATCTCTATCATTTTTCACAGTTTGACTATTTTGAATGATTGGATATCCCTATCCAAACACAAAGATGTCTTTCTATTTTCTCATGTACTTCATACTTTTTCAGGGTACTATAATTTTCTATAAAGAAAAGAAATCTTCCAGTTCCTTGGTATGTTAATTCCTAGGCATTTAATTTCTTTAAAATGTGAGTGGGTTTTGTTGATTTCATTATCAGTTGGCTACTAGTTGTTGTACAGAAACATATTGATGTTTGTGTGTTATTTTTCTACACTGATAATTTGTTGAATTTGTTTAGTCTGAGTGTTCTGGTGGAGTTTTGGGGATCTCTTTTATAAAGGATCATATGTAAAAATAAGTTTATTTTGATGTCGTTATTTCCTGTTCAGATATTTTCTCTTCTCTGAGTGCTCTGCTTAACTTTCCTAGTAATATAGTGAACAAGAATCACAAGAGCAGACAATCTTGTGATATTTTTGATTTCAAAATAACTGCTTTTCCCATTTAGTCTGATGTTCAAAGTGGGTTGTCATAATTGATTGAGGTATGATCCTTTACTATGTATTTTTACCAAGGTTTTTTATTGTGAGTACATGTTGGACTTTTATCAAGAGAACTGCTTATTGGGAATTTTTTTTTTTTTTTGTATGAGTGTATGTTAAACCATGTTTGTAACTCTGGAATCAAGCCAACTTGACCACAATTGATGTTCTTTTAAATGTGTTGTTTCGTTCTGTTTTCTAGCATTTACTTGAGGATTTTTGCACTTATATTTTATAAGGAGATTGGCTTCTAGGCTTCGTTTTCATGTATTTGGTACAGGGTCTCACTACGCAGCCCAGATTCATAGTGATCCTCCTGTTTTCAGCCTGCCCAGCACTGGAATTACAGGCCTGTGCCACCACGCCTGGTCTATGTGGCCCACTCAGTGCACCCAGGGGCAGGGCTGGTGTGGCATGTGGTGCCAGAGATCAGGCCCCAGTCCCTGCATTTGCCAAAGCGGGCACTTAGTCTGTTAAGCTATCTTGTCGCCCTTTGCAGTTTGTCTTATTCCAGTTATGGTCAGGTACTACTAGCTTCTGAATTTAGTAATTTTCTCTCTTTCAATTTAGAAAAGTTTAGTATAGATGTTCGATATTCCTTAATGTTTTGGTACAATCCCCCAGAATATTCCTAGTAGAATTTTTAGTACTGTCTTTACTGAACTTAATGTTATTGGCCTATTTAGCATTTTTATATATTTTGGTTTAACTTTGGTAATTCTTACTTTTCTAGGGTTTTCCCCATTTATTCTACCTTCTCTAATTTACTGCAATATACATTTTTGAGAGATTTCTTATACGTTTTTGGAACTTTGTGGTGTCTGTTGTGATTTTATCTTTTTTCATTTCTAATTTCTTTGACCTGGATTTTTCTTTCCTTCTTTTGCTATGCTTTATCATAGTTTACCCATCTTCCTGCTTGTTCATCTTGGAAAAGAACCAGTTCTGATTTATAGAACCTTTGTATTATTTCACTCTCAATTTTATTCTTTTATACTCAACTTTATCATTTCTTTGCTTCTACTCTTTTAGGTCATTTTTCTAGGCCTTTGAGATACACTGTTCAGTTATTAGTTGGGCTCATTCTGTTCTTTCAGCATGTGCGTTCATAGCTTATAAGCTCCCTTACAACTGCTTGCTTGGCAGCCCATAGATTTTGCTGTGCAGTCCTATCATTATCATCTGATTTAGAAACTATTGCATTTCTTCTCTGATTTTTCTATGATCTACTGATCACTCATTAATCTATTTTAATCTCATTGTGCTTGCATAGTTTCTGTGGTTTCTTTGTTTTAATTTCTGATTTCAATACCCTATAATCTAATAATTTGTCCAAAGGAACATTTCCTAAAGCAATACTTGTTTAAATAAATACAGAAGAATTGAAATAATTAAATAATGGGCTGCTGCTTAAAAATAGCTGTGTATTTGTTGTTCTATGGAAGTGCCAAAACATCTTTCAAGTCCATTTTTAAATGGTGTGGTTTAGTGCATTGTTTTCTAGCTTGCATGTCTATTTGTGATAGGGTCATACTGAAGTCCTCCACTGAGGTTGTACTTGTGTATATTTGTCTGTTTATGTCCAGTAATTCCTGTTTTATGAAGTTTACCACACCAAAATTTAGGGTATATTCACAGATTGAGTGAACAAGCAGATCACTAGGCTCTGTGGTACAAGTAGGCAATGAAGTGAACCATGAAGTTTGCTAGACATAATGCCAGCAGTTTCAGACCCACCACCCTCAGGGAACCACACCCAATGGTCTGGCTTCTTCCCAGAGGCAATAAGACCTTTGCGTATTTCCCAGCCTGGGTAGACTGCTGCCTAAAGTTCTCAGAGGCCAGTGTCTCCCCAACACCCCTCTACACCTGTTTCTTGTGAGCTTTCTCCCACCACATCACTGCAGTAGAGAGACTGCAGAAACTCTAAAGTATTACTTCTGTGACTCCTGATTCCTAGAATAGCTCAGTGAGCTCATAATGAGAAGCTTCTCCAAATGGCTCTGGTTTCTCAAGTCTGGAGGATCTTGCAACAATTTGTTTCTTGAGCTCTACACTGCTGTATAGAAAGGGTCCATTTCAGAATAAAATCCTACACTGTGTGCTGGGAACAGCAGCATAAGCACCAGCCTGGCAAGAGCAAGGCCGCAGCTTTAATGCCAGGTACTGCAAATAAATAAATACATAAAATCCCACACTTATACACATGCCACTTACAACAGTTATGACCTTTTCTTGGGCTCACACGGCTCTTCCATTGTTTACCCCTGGGGCTTCCTCTCTTCGTCTTCAGAACCAGTTCCCAATCTCAGGAGCTCGGTGCGCATCTCATGTTGCTTTGTCTTCTCTGTACATTGTCTTCAGTTTGTCTAATTTTTCTGTGATTTCTAATGTTCCCATTGGCTCTTCTTGATGGTATGAGCTCCTCTTCTTTACTCTTTGATTATTGCTTTCCAGGTGTGTGGATTTCAGGTACAAAATTTTCTGGCAGTCTTGCAATGCTGTCATCGACTCTCATACAATTCTTCCATTATAACTTTAGTTTGAAACATTGTTACACATAGAAATATGTGCTCTTGCTGCTGTGAATAGATCTTATGTGTGCTTTATACATTATTTTGAAAATTCATATTTTAAATAATTATTATAAGTAGGAAATCAAGTTGTAAGGCACTGTGAACTACCCTTACTCACATTTCACCAATTCTCTGACAATCATCTTTCCACTGGTCCAGGGAGTACACATCGCATTTATTTGTCGAATCTCCTTCAATTTGGGGCAGCTTACGATCTTTTCTTGTCTCTTAATGACCTGATATTTCAGAAGTGTTATTCTATGCTTTAGTTTGTCTAGCAAATTGGTTTGTCAAGTCATACATTTTTGGAAGGAATATTAGGAATGCAGTGCTTTATCCTTACTGTACTACGTCACTGACTACATGATGCTGCTGTCTCCTGTTATTGGTGAAATCAACTATGATCATTTTATTAAGATGATTCTTGAAAGATATTTCAACAATAAGGTTTCTAAAATAATAACGTTTTTCTCTATAACAGATTTTAAATAAGGAATAGCAGGGCTGAAGGAAGAGAAAGGCAATGGGAAAAAAAGAGAAAGCAAGACATGCCATGAACAAGTGCAAATGCTCTTCAGTGAATATGATCATTACGTGTATTTAAAACGTATCAGTAAAAAAGAGATAAAAACTACAAAAAATTATTCCAGTGATTATTCTCTTCTTATCATTCAAAGTGGCATGTTATTTCAGCATGTATTGATTTAAGTTATTACATAACTTATCAGCTGATAAGTTATTTAGCACTCATTTTTATTGTAGTTTATTTATGTATTTTTTTTTTTTTTTGCAGTTCCAGGGATTGAACTCAGAACCCTGCTCTTACCAGACAGGCACTTAATCTACTGAGCTATCTCCCTGGCCCCTATTGTAGTGTTGAGAGTGATGGTTTTCCTTGTCTCCATATCTCCAAGTTGAAATTGGAAGTTGAACATGGAACAGTTTTAACAAGAAATTTATGTACACGGTTATCAATAAACTTGTTGTGATGAGATTTAGAGATATGCTATGGTACTTAGTTATAATAAATAGAATAAGGGCCAGGAAGAATGGTTCAGTGGAATATGCACTTCTCTGGCAAGTGCAAGGGTTTGCCCCCGTTCCACCAAAATAATAAATAAATAAATAAAATATATTTGATTGCATTTAACAATGAAAAAAGACAATAGTATAAAAACATATAATTACATATCATATATATGTAATACACATTACCCAAAACTATAATATTGAGACCAAAACAGCTGTCCCAATTCTTTCTATATAAAGCTCCATTTGTTTATACATCTTCTTTCTGCACATGTCGTCATTGTTGTGAAATAATATATTATTTGTCAAACTACAAATCCAGTGGATAGTTCACCAATACTTGGGATCCCTTACTCTCAATTTAATAATCCTGGTGTCAGGATTCTTCATTCTGAATAGATTTCTCCTTGTTCCTTCTTACCTTGGAAAGACTTATCCTTAGTAATCCCACCCCTACCTTCTCTAGAAGGTGGTCATACCAACTGAAGCTAGTTAGAAACCATTTATGATCACAATTCTATACTGTTTGAGGCACATATTTTAAAGACAAATATAAAAAACAGAGTTGATCTCATTTAAGACTAATGGGCTGACCAAATAGCTCAGGAGATTAAAGCACTTGCAAGAAGGCACAGGGATGAGGGGTTTGATCCCTAGGCCTGCTCTTCTGGCCCTGCTCCCAGGGGCACGCTGAGAGGGCAATTGGGACTGGGCATGGTGGCCGGTAATCTCTTCGCACCTGCTGTCCTGCTTTTTTCTTTTCTCCTGTAGACAAGTAGTCCCTGATCCATGCATTTGTCCAGTATCAATTCTGTCTCACGGTTATGCCTCCACTTCGAGCACAGTTGTGTGTGTGGCTCCTGGGCCAGGTTGGGCTTGGCCCTCACCTGTACACACCCACTGTTAAGCATCATGAAGCATAATTCTTCTGGCAGGCTTGAACACAGGGGAGCTGAAAATTAGGAAGTTATTTTACTGTAAGTGAAGATCGTGGCACATTTAATTTATAAATATTCTTATTTTTCTACCCCATGAATGTAGAACAAAGCTCTGTTAAAACATTCCTGGAAAACAGATCAGTCAACAGATCACCAAAATTATTCATTGCATATTTGTAAGCCACTATACATTATTGCACATAAGTGAGATATTGACATGTCACTTTTTTTACTTGAAGAAATTTATATATCTCTGAACATATATATATATATGTTATGTTTTATATATATATATATTATATATATAAAACAAAAATTATCATATAAAATCATTATATGGGCTGGTGATGTAACTCAGTGGCACAAGCACCTGAGTGGCAAGCACAAGGTCCTGAGCTTGATTTCTGATACTACAGCAACAACTCACCAGTACATAAAATCATTATTAAATCATAATTATACGCCATTGTATACAGCATATTTTCTATGATGCCAGAATACATGCCTTTTCTCAAAATACATAAAACACTTTGATTCATACTAGCAAACCACATATGTATATATTTGGTGGTATTTCAGTGTGAAACTAAGTTATTATGCTTTAAGCACTTGAATTCTTTTAGCAAACACAATATAAATTTTTTCAATGTGTTAATTTTTATATTTATATTGTGAGAGTGCTATGTAATGGTTTTGAGATTGAAGGTGTAGTTATTCTTTTGTCACTGAAAATGACACACAAGTATAAAACAATTATATATGTATATATATATATATATATGCAAACAAATTTCTAAATTTATTTTTGTCATTTTCTCTGCATTTTTTCTCATAAAAATCTATGCACTTATTTGTTATCACAGAAAGAAAGACTACTAAATTGCCAAGGTACTAGATGAAAAATTACATCACATCTATAAAGTACAGTTAAAAGAGATAAAAGCAACAAATTCAAGAGTGAAGATAAACACTGAAGTAGGTGTATATGAGTGAGGTGAACAAAGACACAATCCTGTGGGAAAACTCTATCTTTTTATCTATCTACCTATCTATCTATCTATCTATCTATCTATCTATCTATCTATCTATCTATCTATCTATCTATCCATCTATCTATCTATCAATCATCTATCATGTCTGTCTATCTATCTATCTATCTATCTATCTATCTATCTATCTATCTATCTATCTATCTATCTATCTATCTATCTATCTGTAGTTTCATGTGTTGCATTCATATGCATAAATGATTTATTACACCCAGATCTTAAATCAAATGAAGTCAGTGGATACTTGTTAAGTTTTAGATGTGATTAATATTTTGAGGAAACCACAAAGTGGCAAACTATTTTTGAGAATCTTGTAATGTGATGAGACCTCAAGCATAGGAACTAGTGACTAGAGAGTGGCACTAGAGAGTGGTAAGGTTTAAAAGTGAAATTGAAGGACCCAAGATTCACACTGATTTGGGGTTAATGGTAGAAGAAAGGATATTACCATTTACTAGAAAATGGTCCTAAAATCTGAACTGATTATGAGATTTCAATGATATACTTTCTTTCCTTAAAGTACGTGAACAGCCACATAATTTTACTTAAATATGTTTTGGGGGAAATATTCTCACTTTGATGACTGTATGTGTGCTGAAGAGGTAAATAATGCAATATTCTAACTTCATTTATTTCTGATTTCAAGCCATGTCTCACCAAATTGCTCAGATTGGCTGTAAACTCCCACACTTAAGCCACCCACCAGTGGTTTTTGGCTTCCAAGTACCTGGCACTCTAAACAAGTCCCTCCATGCCTGAGAGACTACTGTTTAAATGCTGGCATTGGCATGGTAGAGATGCGACTTGTGGAAATCATACCTGGAAAGTGACAGAAACTTTCTCATTCTTTTCTGCATTCAGTGAATCAATAACTTCTTTTACACAGAGTTAGAACTTAAAGTAATGTTTTTGAGAAAGCAAAGAAACTATAGGCATTTCACTGTAATAAAAAGAAAGCATGCAATTTAAACATCATAAGCTGTTCTCAAACCTATAAGAACTAATTATCTTGTGATGTTCTTCAAAGTGTTTCAGGTTTTGCCCATTTTAGAAAGAAACAAAACAGGAGTGGGGCAATTTCAGAAAGATAACTTGCATGGAAATGTCAAATTCAGATATTACCACCATAAACAACAACACCAGATCCTGAAAAAACCTCTGAACAATTATAAATGTAGAGAATAGAAGAAAACGTAACTTGTTAGAATGAATATTTTATATGGCCATTAATTTGTGATGTTCAGAAGACCTACATAGTTACCATCTTATATCCACACCTTACTTCACATATTGAGTGTCTGACCACTCTTTCTGGAGATTACGTTATGAAGGATATAAAATGCTATGGAAAACACAAAAACTTTATTTCTCCAAAGTGTTCATTGTCCAGTTCATATAGATTCTCCAGGATTAGGGAAATGTGTAGTTCTAGGAATAGAATAGCCTAAGACTTAAGATGAATAACTTCCAATCCATTTAAGAGAAAAAGAGAAAACTCCACTAAACAATAGTAAAGAAACTGCAAACAATCCAAATTGAACTATGTTTTAAAAGCTAAAGATCATAGTAAATCAAAAGCACAAGTAGAACGACAGGTATAAGATCACATAGATATATCTGTATCTATATCTATCTGTATCTATATCTATATATATAATAAAATTTGTTTTGTTTTGTTTTTGATGGAACCAGGGATTGAACTCATGCCAGGGAAGCAATTATTCCACTGAGTCATCTCCCCGACCCCAAAATTTGTTACTATATATTTTTGTAAATATATATATATATATATATATATGTGTAACTATGTATATATAACTATATATATAGTTTTATAAATATAGTAAATATATATATAGTTACACACACACATTTGTCTAGATCTTTTGAAACAAGGTCTTGGTATGGAGTTCAGACCGGGCCTTGAACTCACTACACAGCACAGGATGGCCTCAAGCTCTAGTGCGCCTCCAGCCTCAGCTTCCTCAGTGCTGGGATTACAGGCATGTGCCAGCACACCTGGATAATGTCATCTACTTCTTAAAAATCTTAAATTTGACCAAAATGTAATTGAATAGTTGCAGCCTTTATGTAATACATATTTAGTTATCTACATATACTGATGTGAAAATCTGAGACCTATATTTTTCTTTTTTTATTTTAGGGAAGGGTCTACAGCGTGTTTAAGGTCTCACTACTGAGACCCTGATCCACCTGTTTACAGCCTCCCACAAGCTGGGATTACAGGCATGCACCACCATGCCAGTCTCTATTTTTTTAAATTATAATCACATATTTAAAATACAGAGAAATGAGGGATAGAATTCATAATATCTGGATTGTCTTTCTGTTCTACTAAGTCACTTAATTATATATAAAATCTAGCAGAGCCACATGAAATGTAAAGCATTACGCATTGCTTGCCCAATTTTTCAAACATTATTTTCTCAAAAAAGAGACTAAAACATTCAGCTTTGCCTCCCAGCAACTGAATCCAGCACAAGAGCCGACCTGGGGTTCATGGCTTCTTGCACAAAGCGCTTCTCTGTGGAGCTGACGAGGCTGTCACTCAGGAGCTGTTTGTGATTGTATCACGCTGCAGGGGTTGAGGCTCCAGGGCCTGCTGCCGCTGCCCAAGGGGAAGCCTGGAAGTGGGAGTTTTAGTGTTGAGGCCATGTTGAGAAGTTTAGTTTACAGTCAATTTGTTGTTCAGTGTTGTAATTTATTGATCAATATATTTTTCCATACTTCAGTATTTAGGTTTATTTGTCAATTTTATAAAATGATGTATATGTGATAGTTATTTTTAATGTGAGTGTAATTTTTGTGATATGTGGATCATAAAATAGTGCCATAAAACCAGACTAATGGGACGCCTTGAGTTAAGTTACCACATTCATAGCTAAGCACCTGTTCAATCTGTATATTGATAAAAGCTCATTAAAATCTTGTTGCCATGCCAGCTCCGCCCCCGGGATGCGCTGAGACAGCAACTGAGACTGGTTTAGTGACACGGGTCTGTAATCCCAGCTCTTGGGAGGCTGTAAACACGCAGTTCACTACAAGTCCTATCTAGTAGTGAGACCCTGAACAGCCTGCAGAGCCTTCCCTAAAATTAAAAAAATAATAATGTTACTGGCTTCCACTTTGGCGCTTAAGTTTTTATTTATTTATTTGCTTAGTTACTTATTCAGTTAGTTAGTTAGTGATACCAGGGATTGAACTCAGGACCTTGAGCTTGCAGGCAGGTCCTAATGCTGCTGAGCTATATCCCTGGCCCCAAGTTTTTTGAATTTTTGACAGATTGTCATTGTTGGATTAATTGAATATTGGTAATCGTATAAGACCATACAGAACTCCACTGAAATATGTGGGCCCTTTTGCTTTTGAACTAAAATGGTTCATTGCCTTCATTAAAAAGCGGAAACAAAAAGCTCTACAGATCACAAAAGCTGCAATGTACAGTTCTACGATTTTTATAGACTGTTTTCTGTGCCTGTTGGGATATGAGCATTGTTCATAAAATCCCTGTAAAACATAGAAACATAACTAATATTCTTTACCATTGGCTTGAAGTATGAATGTCTTAGAGGTTCCTGATATCCAAATGTTTCTTTCAGTTCATTGTGAAATCTGTCACTATTATGTGGCTTCTTTTCTGCTTATCTACTTACTATTGCTTAGTCTTTGCTCCTTGCTTAGCATCACGGGAGCAATGATTTAATGATTTTTTTTTCTTGGCAGTACCAGGGATGGAACTCAGGACCTTGCACTTGCCAGGCAGCAATGATTTAATGAGATCTATTAAAATTATAAGTAGACCCCACATGGAGCCTTATACTTTAGACTATCCAGTTATTTTTACAATCAGAGATGATCCAGTTTTACTTAAATAAATTTGACACTATTCGTGTAATGTTTTCTCTTCCTCTCATTAAAGGAAACAAGTTATCAAAGATGTAATTACTATTAATATTTCTAAATGTTCTTCACTATTATATATTTGGCACTTTAAATAATGATTATTTCATTAAATAAACAATTTACATGAATATTAAATGCTCATGATTTCCGGTCTATTATTAAGTTTGTATTTATTTTCATGTGTGTCCATTATCGTTTTCCTTTTTTCATATATACTATGAATTTGTAAGTTGTTTATCAATTTTATGCAATGAAATATACTTTTAAATCTAAGTCTACTGTTTTTTGGTAATGACAAATATCTTGTACCACTTTGAGCCTCTCTAATAGAAACTAAGAAATCACTACCAATATATTATGTGAATAATAAATGTTCCTTATTTTTTTCTGTTAGAAGCACAGATAGTACTTATTTGCTATGAAATTGAGATAAATTCTACCAATAATTTTCACAAGCGAATCAAACAGACAGTAATTATAAGACATCTGTGTGTGGCAACATATTTGGGAAAGTTAACCTAGAAAGCAAAAGGTTTGCTGGGTATGGTGGTCCATCCCTGTACTCCCAGCACTTAGGAGGCTGAGGCAGGAGGATACCTGTGAGTTTGAGTTCAGTGTGAACTACATAAGAAGAGCCAGTTCCTCCCCCCACCACAAAAAAAGGAGACAACATGTTATCCCAGCTCACAGGTTCAGTGGGTTCAGCCTACGGCTGTGGTCCCACTGCTGGAGACCTGAAGAGAAGCACAGCATCAGGGCAGAGGGGCAGGGATAGCGGAGCTTGCTTCATGTATTCAGGAATTGAATAAGAAGGAGCAGGGGTGATCCCCACAATCCACTTCCTCCAGCCAGGCCTTGCCTGCTGCTATCACCTCCTCAACATGTCATTCAAATTAAGATCTAATGGACTAAACTTTTGATCCCATGAAAGTCAATTTTGGAGTCGTCTCTGAAAATACCAGTGAACACACCCAGACACTTGCTTTAATAATTTCCTCGGCATTGCTCTTGCAATCAAGGTGACAAGATTGGTGATCATAATGTAAATAATAATGTTATTCTATAAAATTCCAAAGAACAAAGAATCTTAATACTGGTGAAGCGAGATTGTGATAAACTCTGCCTTGGTGAACTTATTCAATGACGATACCACTTTCTCTAATTTTATCTGAGTAAACTATCTACGTTACCTTGCTGTTGGAATATTACTTCACTGATATTTTATTTTGCAGGGGAAGGTAGCGGGGATTGAACTCCAGACCTTGCACTTGCTAGGCAGGTACTTATGCCATTGAGCTATTTCCTCAGTCTATTTTGTTGATTTTTTAAAAATCATTAATAGGAAATCTCTTCTGTATAAATGTCTCTATACTCAGGTAGGCATAGTAGAAGCTACAGTAAGAATCCTTCCACAAGAGCAGGCATATGTAATATGATTCATGCATGAAGATATGTGAGTAAAGAATAATAAAAATTAAGTGAAAATTTGGCTGTAAGTGTATTGGATACAAATGCAAGTACATGGGGCAATGAAGAGAATACCATTAAAAATTTCAGCCTAAGGTCCATTGCATTATTGAAATGCATTTTTCTTCAGACTAAAGTGAAAATTTATTTGAAATAAATGTAAATTCCCATAAATAAATATAGAAAGTACACTATTGTTACTTATTTTTTGAGAGAATACAAAATGGTAAAAGAAAAAAAACATTAGAAACATTACAGTATTTCACTAAAAAATTAGAATTCGACAATTATTGTTGCATTACATATTATCTTCAATTTAGTTGTTTAGATTATCAGATACAAACTTGCAAATTTAGGCAAAAAAAGAAAAAAAGAAAAAAGTTGAGCATTAATCGTTACTTTCAGTAGAGCAGCAGATATTCCCATTACAAGTATCCAAGCGAGGAGATACACTATTCTTTTTAAAAATATTGAAACTGTTTTTAAAATAGGTAGGCAGAATTCAAATTGATTTTTGCAGAAATGTAAATTTTAAGGAGGAAAGGTAATGAAAAATACAATTCCTTAACTCAGTTGGCAGAAAGCAAAACAACCTCAATAGTGGATGAACATTTTATATTGCATAAATGGAATTTTAATAGGTTTCCTAACAGAGTGTGTCAACATAATGTGCTAAAATTTCCTGACTACTGTCTATGTGTAAGTTTCAACACTGAGTAATAAGACAGCAAAGAATTATTACCAGATAACAAAATAAATATGTTTAATTATACAGTTTAAAGTGCCTGAGCAATCCAAAATATAAACAAAGAGAAAAATAAAGGATAATAGAATGTAGAGAGATCTTTTTCGAGTGAAATGGGAAAGAAAACGGGAGAATGAGGAAAGAAATTTAAAAAGGAAATTTAAAAAAATGGAAATATGTGTTTTTCAAATGGGAAAGAGGTGCGGCTGGGGAGATGGCTCAAATGGGAAAGAGGAACAGGAGTTGGGGGTAATAGGCAGCAATCAGAAGTGAATGGGGGTAAGGTATGGGTAAAAAGTCCCCACAATAAATGTAATCTTTAAGTACTACAAACACATATTAATAAAATAAATACAAGAGTAAATTAATAAATACAAAAATATTGTGAAAAGTTAAATGTCCTCAGAAGTTCTGGAATAAATATTTATTGGTTACAACACTAAAAGTCAGAAAAAAGTAGACAATGAGAAAATGGTAACTACTGAAAGGATTGTGATGGTTGACACATTGTTTCAACTCGAGATATTTAGGAGTTTGCGTAAGTAACTCAGCAGTTCTACATCCCAGGGTGTAGAAGACATGTCCTGGGACAGCTATTTACACTCTTATGATGTGGCAAAGGTTGGTAATGAATCAACTTGACATTGTGTCAACTTCAGAAGTTTAAAAATTTAGCTAAGTGACTCAGCAGGGTGCCAGAGACCTCAGGGTGTAAACATGCTGAGCCTGTGCAAGAGGAGGGCTGCAGAGGTGTGAGCACGGCCCCTGCCGGAGGGGTCAGCCTGCTCACAACAGAAGGACGGAAAGAAGGTGTTCTCCCCCTTTCGCTCCTGTTGTTTTTGCTGTCTTCTGCAGCCTTGAACTGTTGCCCCCCACCATGCCACCCTGCCTGGGAGCCAGCAGATTACAGATTAAAACTTCCAGAAACTGTGTGCTGACCAAAACTGTTCAGTTTAACTTTGGGTGTTGGGTATTTTGTCAAAGCAATGAGAGAAAAGGAACCAAGACAAGGGTGAAATGAATGATTTTCATGGGAGGAAACCTGGCCTTGGTGAGTTACAAGGGATAGCTGGGATTCTAGTATCTGTAGTTAACATGCATTAAACACTTAAAAGGATTTCTTTAAAGTTTGTATATGGTAGGTAATTTGTTAAATGAAAATAAAAATATAATCTTCAACTCAGTTGGAAAACAATACAACCTCAAAATTACATGAAAAAGGCATTATAATATTTTTGTACAATTCTACTGGTAGAAGTTTAAATCATATTTCTCTAACTAAACCCTAACCAGGTATGAAAAACACATGGCTAGAAAGCTGACTTTTATGTTTTAATGAAGGAGAGAAGAAAAATAAAAGCCAGATAATATTGTATATGATAATATATAAATATGAATTTTATGGTGAGGCTTTCCTAGGAAGAGATGAAGATATTTTTAATGAATAATTTGAAATTATTCTTCACAGTCCTGTCATGAATTCTAGGGACAAAAGAAAAAAGACATTTCACTGAAGATAAAAATGATTTTTATTGTTTTAGAAAGCAACTACAAGTGTGAAATGTATGTCAGTAGTTATTTTGTGAAAAGAAAGAAAAAGCGCTCTGTTCACTATTTTAAAATATTATGAAGAATATTTGCTGAGTAAATAAATTTCACAACTACAATGAGCAGCTAAAGAAAAATACTGTTGGAGTAGTATTTTCTAACTTTAAGGCACTGCCAGAAATATCTGTGTAAAGTATGTCTTTGAAGGAGACTAAATGAAGTAGTAGAAATTTGAAACAATGATTCTTCCTTCTCAAAGTGGTCTACACTGAAGTTTATAGGGTTTGCTACTGTTGTTGTTTGTGTCTAGCTGTACCCCCAAAGCCTCATGTAAGACATGGGGTGCACTTTTACAGTTTGTGATTAATTCATGCTCCACTGGGATTATGGGTGTGAGTGCTGCTGGGATTGTGAGTGTGATACACTCAGCCTGGGGCAGAGAGCCCGAATGCAACATAAGAGAGACAGACTTGCTCTCTGTAGCCCTTGCTGCCTCTGCTCCTGCCATTCTGCCCTTGCTTTTTTGCTCTTTGCCACTGCCATGAACCACTCTTCTCTGCTATGTGCCACTTTGCCTTGGATCCAGCTGAGTATTGACTGAAATCTCCACTAACTGTGAGCTAAATAAGTCTTTCCTTCCTTAAGTTTGGGTGATGGGTATTGTGTCCCATCAACAAGAGAAAACTAATGGAGACAACTGGTGAAAGTAGAGAGGACATCTGATTTTACAAATATTAGCTATCAATAATCTGTCATTATCTTCTATCTATCTATCTATCTATCTATCTATCTATCTATCTATGTATCTATCTATCTATGATTAAGGTTTAGACACATTGGGTCTAAACCATATTCTATTTTAGATGAATAAGGTAATGTGTATAGACACATATTATTTAATTTTATAGAGAATCAGAAATGCTATGATTTTATTTTGTTATATAGAAATCAAACATAGTGCATTGACCAGCTTTCATGTTGCCAGGATAAAAATATTGGAACTCACAGCCTAATGGACAATGGATATTTTGGTTCACAATTTCAGAGGTTTTAGTTAGTCCATGGTTATCTGGCTCCAAGGCAAAACCAAACAAAATGGAGAACAAAGCAAAAACAGAACAAACACTAGCTCTTCCTTTCAATAAACCTTAATAATCATGATGATAATAATAACATAATAACAGAGCAAACAAACAAAAACATGGACAAGGACATGGTAAAGAAAATTACTCAAATTATGGCACCCAAGAAGCTGAAAGAGCAGCGCTCGGCCACCAGATAGTACAAAAATTCACATCTCCACAATCCACTCAAACACATCCAGAAATGTGCTTGTAGGTGTCACTTAAGCCAATCAACTTAACAGTTAAGATTAATCATCAGAGAGAGGCTTAAGAAAGCATTTCTACATTTCAAAGGAATATAGCACAATTAAACTGTCACAAAATATGGGACAATATATTTAATAAAATGATCCAAAAATATAGGATTATATATCTAAGTTCCGTTTGTATGTCTGAAGTTGGAGAAATCTATTTCCTTTTCTGTCTTCAAAATTTGATTATAAAATTTCATAATAGCATCATTTATCACTTAATTTAATTCTCAGGGTAAAGCATATCATAAAGCATATCCACAAAAGTGACCCACAAAAATAGTGAGAATTATTAATGAAAAGCTACCATCATAACTTTCCTTTTTCATTAAGAAGCTGATAAAGCTTCATCAGTAGAGGTAAGCAAATCTATCAGCAGTGAGTTTGAAGGGAACATGTGCCAAGTTGGTTTGGGGCTACTTGACTAAGTGAATTCGTACCTGGAAGGGAAAATGAAATACAACTACGCCTCATCAGTAATGTGTGTGCAGAGCAGCCCTGCCTTCTGGTAACATCACACACTCAACATTTTACTATTGCGTTGACTTTGTCAGCTGAAAGTGCCTAGAAACTACAGTACCAAGTTGCAATAAGCATACTAGCATGGAAAACCAGGCCTCAGTTTTTATTCATTCTTCAGTAAGAAAAAAATACTGACATTTCTTACAGCTATAGTAGAATGTACAACTGAAGCATAGAATATGCAATCTATAAAGAGTATCTGAAGCACCATGGAATAATAAGGTACTCAAAAAACAAGACAGAATTTTCCACCTTAATGTGACTTTGGCAAGATGACACAGAAGCTGGATGGCAAAGATTCCAGTGAGAAAGTCGATCACAAGTTGAGAAATGGAGTAAGGTGTTAGCTCATAGCTACAGAATAAGTTGCAATTTTGTGAGCGAATACTAATATTAACAGCAAAATAAGAGCTAGCCAAATAGCTTAGCAGATTAAAGCACCTGCCAGCAGGTACAGGGGCCAGGGGTTCAAACCCTGGGCCTGCAGTGCTGGTCCCACCGGGACATTCTGAGACAGTGATTGAGAATGGGTGTGATGGTGTGCACCTGTAATCCCAGCACTTGGGAGGCTGTAACAGGTGGACACTATGAGTCCAATCTAGTAGTGAGTCCCTGAGCACCCTGTATACCCTTCTCTAAGATAAAAAGAAAACAGAAAGAAAGTAAGTAAGAAAGAAAGAAAGAAAAAGAAAAATAGAAAAAGAATAGCTAAATAAGAGCAGCATCTTTGATTCAGGCAGGAGGAAAATATTTCAAATAAGTTATTTAGATGTTCCTTCATCAAACATGCAGAAAACCTCTCTAAACACACACACACACACACACACACACACACACACACACACACACAAATATAGGCTCTATACTATAATTTGCATCTTCCCTCCATATGGCACAATACAAGAAGGAATGGAAAATAAATGTAACTTTGCAGTGGGAAACCCTTACAGACTCAGCCAGGATCCTTCAGCCTGGTAATGAAAGCCAATACTGACAGTCATATCAGGTTGATACTGCAGTATTGACTCCTGATACAATATGTGAGATTGATAGTTCTTTTCCCTAAATCCACAATTGCAATTCATCTTGAGAAAAATGCTGGGAAATGCTCAGTTGATGGCTAACATATAATGCCATTGGCTTATAGTCTTTTTTTTTTTCAAGATCATTAAAGTCTAGAAGTGCCAGAGAAACCAGTCAACAGGAAGCTAAGGATTCATGGCAACTAAATGTAGTGTGGTTACCTGGGTAGGATACTGGGACAAAAAAAGGACATCTGGAAGAAACCATTGGAATTTGAAAAAATATGAACTTTAGTTAATTTACATGTTAAAAAAAACACCTAAGGGATAATCTGCAAATGAATTTTACTGAAGTCCATAGCTCCAGTGGAAATTGAAGTCACTAACAGAAATTAAATCTGTACTTAATAGTATGAGAACAAGATAGAGAAAAGCAATGGAGGGTGAAAGGCAGAGGCTTAATGAATTAAAAGGACAGAATTAAAATCACTACTAAGGGCATTCATTAGGAGTTTTTGATCACTCAACAGTGAGAAAAGTGATATAATAAAACTAAAATATGCATTAAGTGAGTATCAACTAGATTGGGACTTTAAATTGTGGGAAACATTTCTTTTTAAAGAGCTGATATTTTCAGAAGGATAATATGCTCAAGGGGCAAATCTGGCAAGTCCATAGGTTTTCACTATCTTTAAGTGCTTTTTTACTACTTAATATTATCCAACATATTCAGATATATCCTGGTACATTCCAGCTCTTTCCTGTGAGTGCTTCCGGGGAAGAACACTGCGCGGAATGCTCCTGAGGAAGGCTAACCCAGCCAGCGGCTACTCTGTACACACTGTTTTAAGAGTGCAGAGAACTCAGCAGTCCCAGCTTGTGAGTGTGTACTGAAGCACTCTGCACACCACACACTTACACGTGTAGCCCGTATCACAGTTGCTAAGCGTGTCAGCCAATTATGCACTTCTGTAAATTCAGAACATGTTTTTTTAATGTACACAAACCCGAAGTGAACTTTAATTACTAGGTTTACAGCAAATTATTTCTCAAGTCATTTTTACCTTTCCAGTCAATGTTTTTAAGTTTTATATATTTTGCTTATGGAAACTAAAAGCATCTACTGGCAATGTTCTTGGACAGTGAGAAAAAAATAAGTGGACATTTATGTTTTTATTCATTAGTTTACAGACTGGAGTAAGTAGTCTTAGCTTTGACTTGTATAGAAAGGAGATTTTCTATCCATTGTGGTTACATGTCTCTACCAAAACACATATTGAAATTTAATCCCCATGGAGGGAATAAGAAGTGAGACGCCAAGTGAGACCTTGAAGAGGTAAGAAGATCATAAAGGCTCTGCAGTTAGGAGCAGATTAGTCCATTGTGGATTAGCAGGTTACAATGGATTAGGGAGTTAGTGAATAATCTCCAAAGCAGGCCTCTTATAAAAGCCAGAATGGCTCTGTCACTTATATTTATCCCTCTCACTACAGAGCATCCCATGCTCCCTCACAGAATGGCCGCTGGAAGAAGGTCCTCACCAGGCAGATCATGATCCTGGACTTCCCAGCTTCTAGAACCATGAGTTGATTATACTTTTATTCTTTCTAAACCATCTAATTTGTAATATTCGGGGTAGCACCAGAAAATGGAGTAAGAGACTAATGCACTTGCATCAATAAACCTCAAACTCCCTCTTTTAATTTTTCTTATTATTTATTTCTAATGGAAATATATAACTATATGCATTTATGGCATATTTTCAAATATATATATACATGTGGAATAGCTTAAATCAGCTAGTTATCATATTTTCTTACATATTTATCATTTTTATAGGAAAGTATCTAAAAAATCTCAGCATTTCCAAATTATACAGTACATTGATTTTCTCTATAGTCAACATATGTTACAGTAGGTCTTTTGAACTTAATTCCACTTGAAAATTTTTGTGCATTAACAGCTATGAGTTGCATCTAGGTGTCACCCCAGAATGGTTGGAGCTTTTTTACAGCTGACTGGATTTAGGATATGTGATACTGTGATTAAAGCATGTGGTACTGGATTCATCCACTAATTAGTTTTTTATAGTTCTGGTAATGGGAAATGGAAAGCTACACCCAGCTGGGGGTGGGACCACCTAATGGTTTTGTAGCCCTGCACAGGATTAAGAGAAAGGAATGTGTACTGCTTATTACCACAGTTTCCTGCTTGTCCTGCATGGGCTGTTTCTCCTCTGCCATGTTGCTCTGACTTAGAACCAGCCAACTATGGGCTGGAACCTCCACAATATACCTTTCCTCCTTTATCCCTGGGTGTCAGGTGTTTTGTCTTAGCAGTGAGCAAAAGAACCAAGACCTCAGCATTTCTCTAAGCCCTCCCAGCACTCTGTCACAGGAATCTAACTTAGGAAATAAAAATATCAGTAGCTCAGCAACCAAAGAAATTATTTTTCTGTATAATTCTCAAATGATCTAAAATAGATATATATTTTTTTCTTTTGCCTGCTCACCCTTTCCTAAAGATGGAGCTGGCCCAACATATGGCAATGGGGATTGAACTTTGGTCCCCTGCACCTGCCTAAACTTGCCTAAATAGGTCACTGAGCTGTCTTGTTGATGCTTTGTTTTTAATCCTTTAAAATTCAATTAAATTTAACAACAGAGGGAAAGAGAAGTCAGAGGAAGTGGAGGGAAATAAGAAAAAATGAGTCAAGACATATCATGTATAGGTACAAATTTTGTAAGATGAATGTGATCATTATGTATATCTAGAATGCAGACCTAACCTTGAGCTGAGTCAGAAAGATCTTATTGTGATTTCTGTACAATAACAACTGGCTTGATGGTTTAAATATTGAACATTAGCATTAAAAGATATTTGTAGGGCTGAAGATATACCTCAGTAGCACAAGTGCCTGCTTGGCAAGCACAAGGTTCTGAGTTCCATCTCTAGTGCAAAAGAAAAAAAAGATATTTGGAGTTTTGGGTTATACTAGGGTGTTTTAGAGTTACCGTGAAAAAGTACCACAGAGTATTTTTTTTTTTTTTTTGGTGGAACCGGGGATTGAACTCAGGCCCTTGTGCTTGCCAGGGAAGCACTTACTGTGCCATCTCTCCAGCCCTTACCACAGAGTATGGATTAAACAACTATGAATGTATTTTTCATAGTTCTGGAAGAGTTTTTCTGAACTCTTTTTCCTTCTCTGGTAGAAAGTTGTTTTTGCTGATGTCTTCATAGATCTGCCTCTGTGTGCATATATGTCCTCACCTTTTCCTGTAAAGTCATTATTCATGTTGGATCAGGACTCTTCTGTATGATACCATTTTACATTATTGTCTTCTTAAAGACCCCATCTGTACATGGAGTCACATCCTGAATTTATCATCTGAATTTGGGGAGAAAATAGCTCAGTTTGTAGCTTGAATTTCAATCTGGATGTGTCTGACTTCAGAGTTCAGGAGCTTTCTTAACTATCTGCACCAAAGAAACTGGTTAGTGTTTTGTCCCCAAGAGATACTTAAGTATAAAGTAGGGGTACAGGACTCAGTATCTCACATGGATGTGTGGGAAACACTATTGATGTTCATCAAACTCCTTCCCTCTCTTCTGACCATACTAGAATCTACATCTGGCATGAT